>PVJD01001783.1:0-240511 GCA_004026545.1 Mormoops blainvillei | reverse complement strand
GCTGGTACCTTTCAAGCTGCTACCCCAGTGCTAGATCTCGATGGGAGGGAGTCTGAAGTGGTGAGTCTCTGTGGGTTCTTTAAGAGGAACTACTTGGGGCTCCAAGAAGTTTCTTCTACTAACTCAATCCCTGCTGGTTTTTGCAACCAGAAGTTTCAGTGCCAGGAGGCCCTGGACTAGGGACCCTGATGTGGGTCTGGAGCTCCTTGCTCCTGAGATACCCTCCCGAATTTTTATCTATCACACTTGGGTGAGGGACCAGCCCATTCCACGTCTGCGCCTCCTACCAGTCTGGATGGATGTGGTTTCTTTAATTCTGTAGTTATCAGACTTTGATTCAACTCGATTTCTGATGGACTTGAGTGATGGTGGTTCTGTATTTTAGTTGTAATTTTGATGTGGTTGTGCAAAGAGGGGAGTTATGTCTGCTTATACCGCCAACTTGACCAGGAGTCCTGTTTTTTAAAAACTTGTAAAAGTAGGCATTAAATTACCCATATTTTTAGGAAGGTATATTTTTATTGGTTTCTGTATTATATTATGTGCTGAAGTTGCGCAGTAGTAAATGTGCTTTAAGTCATACTTTGCAACTTTATGCCTAAAGCCTCATTTTTAAAAGCTTGGTTAAATCATTAAAATTCTTAAAAATAAATGGTACGTGAACATGGAACAAAATTCAATAAATACATTAGGTTAACATTTGAAAACAAAGAAAGACTTTTTCTATCCTCTAGTCTCCAGCGCTCCCCAGAGGTAACTGTTTTCAACTTGTGCCTCTTTCTGGAGATTACTGATATATGTTATAGGATTCTGTCAAGATGGTTTTGCATATCTGTCACTGAACAGTGTGTATTTTGGAAATCATTACATATTAATACAAAAATATGTGCTCCTTAACTTCCGATGAGCACTTATGTTTTGACCAGTCCTTTGCCGTTATAAGCAATACTGTGATGTATCCTTGTACAAACACTGCTGTGTTTTATCCTCTTTAAGAAATTGTGTTACAGTCCAGTGGATAGGGTAAGTTTATATAAGATTTTCTATATATTATGCTTTCCTAAAACATAGAAAAAAAATTTTTTACATAAAAGATGTAGGTGTACTTTTATTAAAAAATTAAATAGTATGTATTTATTGTACACTTCTTTTCATAAATTGGATTTCTGTTATATCAGGCTTACTTAAAAGGTGACATGGCTATAATGGTCTTAATGTTTCACTTTTAAGGGCCCAAGTGAAAAAACTGCCAATAGTTAAAACTCTGACTTCTGCTAATTCTGTGATCAGAAAATATTTTAAAAAGGAAGCAAATCAGTAGGGTAGGATTTTCTAAGTGTACTTTGGTAGCTTTTTTGTTTTTTAATGTTTGGGCCTAGGTACCTATTTATTTTGGCTTAAATTTATTAAGCACTATTATTTCCATTCTTTTTTTCCTTTTTATCAAATTTATAGGAGTGACACTGGTTAACAAAATTATACAGGTTTCAGGTGCACAGTTACACAACACAGCACCTCTGCACTGTATTGTGTGTTCACCACCCCAAGTCAAGTCTCCGTCCATCACCATTTATCCCCCCTAACTTTGGTAACAGTTTAGTTTTTAATTTACTTTGTCACCATCTCAGTGATGGCAGGTGACAAACTCAGATCATTGCCAGGCTAATACATAAGGCACTTCACTGTGCCCCCACATGACAGCAAAAGTGCTCCAAAGAAATTTGATTCTGCAAGTTTTCTCTGATTTGTAAGAAGGTAGATCAAGTTTGTGTTTTTTGAACACAACATCTAAGTTACAGTGTATGCATCGTCTTTCAATTCAACGTGTTATTGTGATTCTTTTTAAAGTTAAGAAAATGTTCTTTGATTTCAGAGCTCTCCTTCGTGCCTGTAAATTAGCTCTTGTCTATAAACTTTGGCCAAATTCTTAAATGATTTTCTTGGGCTACAGACAGTCTAGATTTATTTAAAAAGTGCTAATGATTCTCATGTTAATCAGCAGAAACATTGATCTTAGTGGTTTGCGGTATCCTTCTCCCCCTTCCCCAAGATTCACACTGAACTCTAAGCTGATGGATCAGAGACTCAGAAGTCTGCAGTGGTCACCATCGTTCCCGTCGCCCTGTCAGCTGCCCTGTGCTGCTGCGTTCTGATCCCTGCCATCAGTTTCTGCATAGTTTTTCTGGGTGTGATTAGATACTGTCAAGTAGTCAAATTACAGATTCTGTGGCCCGTGGTTCTACCCAGTCTAGGATACAAGGATCTTTCCCAGATTCTCCTGCTGCTTCAGCAGATTTGCTGCTGCTGTTTTACCAAAGGTGCTCGGCTCCACGTTTCATCAGTTCAGAGCACATTAGACATATAGCCAGTCTGGTTGGTGTTCAGAGAGCCTTTGGGATAGATGTGAGGCAGCATAATGCACAGGTAATCGCATGGGTTTTGGAGTCCCACAGTTGTGTTTGAGTGTCCCAGGCACTTACTAGCTGCGTGACCTGGGGAAGCCACTCTGCCATTTGGAGCCTAAATTTCCTCATCTCTTAATGGGAATAACAACGTTCATCTTGTGAGCATTAATTGTAATCATTTACATGGAATACCCTGTTTATAGCTTGGCATATTAAAAGTGTTAATAAATTGTAACTTCTGTCATTTTGTTTTTCATAATATTCTTGTTCATCTGTCAGTACGGTGAATATTACCATTTGTACCCAAGTCCTTTGGACTCATCTTTAAGGTCTCCTTTGTGTCTTTTAAGGATTTTACTTGCGATTCTTAGAAGGTCTTGCGTGGCATCTGTTTGTTTATTAGAATGTGTACCAGACCCTGTGTTAAGTATGTGGAGTTAAGAAGAGATGTGGTCTGTCCTGAGCAGTAAAGAGTTTACAGTTTACCCCCAGAAGACAAATAATTTGTGCATGTTTGTGTTTTGCAGATAAGTGAGGTTCCCTTCTCATTTACCCCAAGGCCCAGACTTCTCTGCCTACACTTGGCCCTCGCAGTGACTGTGCCAGTGTGTGAGCTATATGCTGAGAACTCGCAAATCTCCACCAAACCTCTCCCCTGAACACTGGACTCACATATCCAACTATCTATGTGAAATTTCCACTTTGATATCTAATAGGCAGGTAACACCAGACTCAAGAACTCAGTCACCCCACAGTTTGCTCTTGTCTCAGCCAGTAAATGGCAAGTCCATTTTTTCAGTGAATCAGGACAAAACCTTGACTGGTTAAATTACTCTTCTCTTCCCCCTATAACCCAAGTCCAACTCAACCGTGGACTGTTGACCCAACATTCAAAATAGACACTGTACCCGGAAGGTGACTACTTCATACATTCACCACAGCTATAACCCTCAAGTGCTTGGGTTGTTGCTAGAGGCTTTGGATGGATTTTCTTGTTTTTCCTCTTTGCTGTTCTATAAGATAAGCAGCCTTATGCCCTGGCTGCTGTGGCTTAGTGGGTTGACTGCTGGCCTGAGAACCAAAGGGTTCAATTCCCAGTCAGGGCACATGCCTGGGTTGTGGGCCAGATTCCCCAGCAGGGGCCATGCGAGAGGCAGCCGATCAATGTCTCTCTCACATATTGATATTTCTCCCCCTCTCTTTATCCCTCCCTTCCCCTCTCTCTAAACATAAATAAATAAAATCTTTAAAAAAAAAAAGGAGAGTCTTTAAAAGGTAAATCAGATCCTGTCACTTCTCAGATTCCTCCAGAGGTTTCCCGTCTCAGAGAAAGAGCCCCATCCTTCTCAGTGACCATGCAGAGCCAGATGTTTTGGCCTCTTGTCACTCTGGGGCCTCATCTGCTGAATTCCCCTTCTCTCGCTGAATTGAGGTCAACTAGTTTCCTTTTTTATTCTTTAAACTGCCTTGTGCTCCTTTTGGCTCAGTTGAAATGCCCCTTTCCCTCAAATATTTTTATGCCCACTTAAGGTTTTTGCTTACATGTCACTTCAATGTGGTCTTCTCTTACTGCCCGTTATTCTCTACTCAGTTTTCATTATTTTTCTCTATAGCAGTTAATCATTAACATATGTATCTTACCTATTTGTATGTTTATTATTTGCTTTCTCCTGCTAGAACACAAGCTCCATGAGGGCAGGAATTTTACTCTTCCGTGAAATATGTGTTCAGTGCCTAGAGCCATTAATGTCTGGCACATGATAGACACTCACCATTATTTGTTGAATTAATGGGATAGATGGCTTCTGGGAGGTCAGAAGTGCCGAATCATGCAGGAGGGTTTCAGGGGAGACTTCCTGAAGGAAGTAATTCCTAAACCACGTCTTTTTTTTTTTTTTTTAAGATTTATTTACTATAGAGAGAAGAGAAGAGAGGGAGAAAGAAAGGGAGAGGAATATCAGCGTTCGAGAGAGACATGATCAGTTGCCTCTCACATGCCTCAAACCAGGGACCTGGACCTCAACCCAGGCATGTACCCTGACTGGGAATTGAACTGGTGACCTTTCGGTTCACAGACCAGCATTCAGTCCACTGAGCCACACCAGCCAGGGCCCAAGTCTTTTTAAAAGAATTTTTATTGATTTAAAAGAGAAAGAAACATCGATTTGTTGTTTCACTTATTTATGCATTCATTGGCTACTTCTTATATGTGCCCTGGCCAGGGACTGAACCCACAACCTTGACATATCAGGACAGTGCTCTAACCAACTGAGCTACCCAGCCAGGGCTCTGAAATCAAGTCTTTAAAAATGGTTTATTCTTAATCAGGGGGCAAATCTAGGAAGGCTATCCTGATAGAAGGAACTCTGTATGCAAACACATCAAGGCATAGAAAGACTTCTAGTAGTGGATCTACTTATTTATATTGACAAAATATAAGGCTTGAGATTCAGAAGGTGGTGCGATGAAACACTAGAAAATCCAGAGCAGAAGCAGATGTGGGTATGCTGTGACATTTCTTCGGACACTTCTAATTTTGGAATGCTGGTGGGATGTCAGATGAAATTCCCCCAAGGAGAAAGTGTGATGAGAGAAACGATCTAGTCCAGTGCCTTGGTGAGTGCCCACATGAGCAAGAGGAGCGGCGCAGGGGAGAGGAGGCCAGACCGCCGGGGGAGGACTGCAGACACGGCAGAGAGGGAGATGGACAGCTATGTGACCACCAGTGTCAGCAACAGAGGTCTCATACAGCATGTAACGTGTCCACTGGTTTTAGCAACCAAAAAATCATTGAAAAGAACAATTTTCTTGGAATTAGACTACTTTTACTTAGCTTAATTGCAGTGTTTTCCTGGAAAGTGCTTCCCACAAACCAATGCATAGAAGAGGAAATGTTCTTTCTAGCAGTGTCCTCTGTCACCTCCAGATGTCGGAAGATGACACTCTGGTGTGAACCCCACCCCAACCTCTGCCCGTGTTCCATGAGATTATACCTAGGAAATGACAGTTTGTTCCCATATTTACCTTCTAGAGGTGCTCTAGGTGGCATGAATGATTTAATCCACTCAAATAATTTCATTCATTCATTAAACAGTAAGTGCCTGAAGTTAGGTCCTGAGGATTCATAGGTATTTTTTAAAAGCATTCATAATGCAGAGGAGGACACAGGAGAGTTAATAGATAGTGTGACGATACAAGTAAACGAGAGAATACAAACAAAGATCCGGGGAGCCACCAAACTCTTGCTGACGTCTCTGAGGTTATTATAATTGTCAGTAGTCATTTCAGGAGTAAGGACTCTCCCCCAGCTGCCTTTTAGGGCTGAGGGAACATTTCAGTGGCTGTCCAGTAGTGATCACAATGCTGGTTTGCACAGGTGTCGTGGGGAAACTCACACTTCAGGAATAATTTCCAGTACTAGGAGCAGGGGCATCAGCTACGAGCAGTGGCTGATGAAGGCTGAGGGGGGCATTGCTGAAGAGTGGGGGGACTGCCTTGGGCTGTGGGTCAGGAAAGTCCACTTACAACTTGGGCTAATTCTACAGACTTCAGGATAGCTTTCGATAGATTTCATGTATGTTCTGGAGCGGCTAAGAAACTTTGGTGGAAAGAGTCTTTTCATTTGTTAATCCAAATATTTTAGTGCCTCGTATCTTCCAGGTGCGCTGTAGGTCCTTGTCGTTGAGAATATAGCAGTGAGGAAGACTAGATCCTTATCCTGATGGACTTAGCTTCTGTAGAAAGTCATGAAGTGCAAGCTAAATTTAAAAGTGGAAAACTATTAGATTAAAACATGTCAAATTGCTAATAATTCAACTCTTTGACTTACAAAAGCTGAAAATTTATATGAACTTGATATTATGAAAGAAGCAAGGACTGATTTGGGAAAAATACGGGGACGGTAATTTGGGATACGAAGGCCACAAAACGTCTCTGTGAGGAGGGGGCATGTAAGTTGCCACCTGAAAGAAGAGAAGCCTTAGGTCCTCCTCCTCTTTTATTTAAATGAAGGTGGTAAATGCAGATGCCAGAGGGACTGAGGGCACCAGGCTGGCAGGGACTGGGCATAGCCCGAATCTCCGCTGCCGGGTGAGGGCAGCAGCTCCTCAGATACAGTAGGGCCCGCTGTTGTTATACCTTTTGATTTTCCAAGATAAGTCAGAGAATGGCTTTTAAAAACAGCATTTTAAGAATAATGCTTTAGATATTTAAGTTGAAATGTAACTTTATGAGAAATCTCCCAAATTTTATGTCAGCTATTTTTTTTTAATTTATAATTTTTAAAAAGATTTTATTTATTTTTAGAGGGGAAGGGAGAGACAAAGAGAGGGAGAGAAACATCAGTGTGTGGTTTCCTCTCTCATGCCCCCTACTGGGAACCTGGCCCGCAACCCAGGCATGTGCCCTGACAGGGAACTGAGCCATCAACCCCTTGCTTTGCAAGCCAGCACTCAATCCACTGAGCCACACCAGCCAGGGCTAAATTTATATATTGTTTTGCAAGCCAAACAATGTATTTGCTTGCCAGGGGTGGCCTACTCAACACCATGTTGCAAGCTTCACTTTAAAACATTCCAGGTAGAGGGAACAGCATATGCAGACAGGAAAAAAAAAAAGCTTGACTCATTCAAGGAGCAGAAAAGAGGGCAGTATACCCAGAGCAGAGTGAGCCCAGAGGAGAGGGGAGGTGCCAGTGAAATTGGGAAGAAGCCAGACCACAGGAGCTCGCAGCAGTAGAGGGTCCAAAGTGCAGGGACAGAAGTACAAATTTAGCGTGTATTCCACTTGGCAAGCTTGTACCCTGGGGTGACACAGGGCCGCATCTGCCTGGAGGAAGATGCGCCTTTTCCTAATCCACACAAAGATGCCGTAAATATTGCAGGTCTCCTTGCACTTTTCCATTTTACAATTCAGTCACCTGCCCAAAGGCAACCATAGTGGCAGACTCTGTTTTTGGGTTTGGGTTTTGGTTTTCTTTGAATAGGAGGTCCGTATCTTTTTCACTACAAAACATCAACTACCTTTCCAACTGAGATACACGTACAGGACAGTGTCCTCAGGTTTTGCTTGTCTGCATAACAGAGTGAATGTACCCGTTAATGTTACGGCCCAGGAAGGATGCTCTGATATTGAATACAGAGCAACAGTGACCTGGAGATCAAACCCCACCACGTTGGAGACCAGACTCATTCAGCCGTTTTGGGCGGGCTTCTAACACCCGCCTGTCAAGAGTTTAGTGCTCTCCTGTTCAAGATAAGGTGAATATAGTTTAAAGGTTTATGGTTGAAATGTATGACTGACCCTTGTGAGAAAACATCTTTTTATTGAGTGGGAAAGCTCTCAAAAGCAAAAGGTTCTCTGCTCAGGGATCTTAGAAATCTAGATGGAGAGGAAATTCCAGGAGTAAAGACAGATAGGGATAAAAATAGGATTTTTTGGCCATCCAGTAGGTGTTGAATAAAATATTTCAAGAATTCAGCGAGCAGGTCTTCAGTGATATGATCTGAACTTGGTCTGGAAAACATTCAAGAGGCTGAGGATCAGAGGGAGAAAGCCCGTGGCCTAGAAAGCCCCATCCTGGGAAGGGCAGACCGCGGCCCCAGTGTGAGGCCTGAGAAAGGGAGTTGACCTGCCGCACCGACACAGGCCTGTGGTTCATGGGAACCGCCCGGGTGAACGTTGGTGAAGGAGATGGCCAAATTAGTTTTCAGGACAAAATGTGAGAGAACACATCATTGAAATTTACCATCAGTTTTTTGTCACTTATTAAAATATTTGAAGAGAGAAAATAGCATAATTAACATTTTCCAGATGCTCTATGTGTGCCATTTAATTTACTTGGTAGATAAAAATGGATATGATTTAACTTTCTTATTCTTTAAGCTTATAGATTTTTATCTGTAGAATTAAAGGGAAAATAGCATTTTTAAGGTAAAATCATTATGTGCCTATCTTTTGCTTTTAGATTGGTAGATTCTAATTATTATTGAGTTAAAGCAGAAGTTGGCAGACTTTCTGTAAAGGTGCAGATATTAAATGTTTTCAACTCTGTAGCCCGAATGATCTGTCAGAACTACGTAACTTTGCTGTTTCAGCACAAAAGCAGCTATAGGCATATATAGATGAATGAGGGTGGCTGCCTGCCAATAAAACTCTATTTATGGACCCTGAAATCTGAATTGTAATTAATTTTCATCTGTTTTGAAATATTGGCCTTCTGATGAAAACTTTTGAAAAATTACAGTCTGTATGAAAAAACAGGTGAGGAGCTAGAGTTGGTCCATGAGCTATAGTTTGCTGACCCCTGAGCGAAAGGATTGAAAAAACAGTCATGTTCTTCCAAAGGCCAGTGGTCTGTTTTTCTCAGCTGTCTGTAATTCTGATTTGAATATGGGCGGCTTGTTTTGTTGTAATGAAGATGTTTCCTTACACATTCGAAAATCTTCCAGCCCTGATTCTCAAACCAGCGTGCCTGAGATTCACCTGGGAAGTGTGTTGAAATGCAGATCGCAGGGCCTACTCCCTGAGCTTCTGATTCAGTGAATCTACGTGGGGCCCAGGAGCGCGCATCCTCAGCAGGCGAGGCTGGTGCTGCTGTCCTGGGACAACACTTTGTGATTCACTGATTTGGAGGTGAGGGTCCCGGCCTTGTGGGACCAGCAAGGTCGCATTTTTCACTCAGTGGCCTTAGAGTATTGACTTTGCATTCATAATTCTAATAGTTCAAAGACCAGAGATAATTGGAACCAAATGCCAGCATATAACCCTCATCTATTGTATTTTTCTCCATGAACTTGTTTTAAACTCTTAAAAACTAGAGAGTCTTTCACAACAGTGAGAGGTGGGGAAAGATGTGTGCCAAGGGAAATATAAATAAAGGAATATATGTTATATATAGTACATATTATTAAAACATAATTATGTATAATAGATACTTCTGTATCAGTTTTTAATGACTTGAAAAAATTTTTAATTGATTTTAGAGGAAGGGACAGAGAGAGAGAATCCTTGATTTGTTGTTCCACTTATTTATGCATTTATTGGTTGGTGCTTGCATGTGTCTTGACCGGGGATCGAACCTGCAACCTTGGCATATCAGGGCAATGCACCTACCAACTGAGATACCAGACCAGGGCCTATACCCGTTTTTAAAATCGTACACTGACCTAACTGTGCCATTTGTATTCATCCTCTATCATGTCATTTTTTTCTTTAATTTTTACTGTCTGTGTCCACGGCAAAATAAAGTCTACTTTTGCATGCTTATGAACTTTGTGTAGTTTTATTACACACACTCACACACACCCATCTTGATGAAGATAGCAGGGGTTCACCCATTTTCACTGCTGTATGTGCATTTGCTTTATAAGTGAATGCACTACAGTTTCCCTATCTGCCTCATGGTGAACACTTGGCTTTTTTCGCATTGTATTTTACAATCAGTACAGCCATAAATATTCTGCCCTGTGTCTCCTAATGAACATGAGCAATAGCATCTCTACAGCTGAGACCGGGGGAGAGGAATTGTTTAGTAGCAGGGTGTACACATCTTCAACTTTACTGTGTAACCATCAAATTGTTTTCCAAAATAAGGACATACCCACATCTTCACCACACTTGATATCACTAGATTTTTAAATTTTTGCAAATCAGTAGGCTAAAATAGTAGTGTACTGTTTTAATTTGTATTTTCTTGATTACAAATGTAATTTAAACTTTTTAAAAAGTATATTTTATTGATTATACCATCACAGATGTCCCATTTTTTCTCCCCTTAATTCCCCTCTGCCCTGCACCCCCCCCCCCCAGCATTCCCCCACTTAGTTCATGTCCATGGGTTGTACATATAAGTTCTTTGGCTTCTCCCTTTCCTATGCTATTCTTAACCTCCCCCTGTCTATTTTGTACCTACCATTTATGCTTCTTATTCCCTGTATGTTTTCCCCTATTCTCCCCTCACCCCCTCCCCACTGAGAACCCTCCATGTGATCTCCATTTCTGTGATTCTGTTCCTCTTCTAGTTGTTTTAGTTTGTTTAGATTCAGGTTTTGATAGTTGTGAGTTTGTTCTCATTTTACTGTTCATAGTTTTGATCTTCTTTTTCTTAGATAAGTCTCTTTAACGTTTCATATAATCAGGGTTTGGTGATGATGAACTCCTTTAACTTGACCTTAACTGGGAATCACTTTATCTGCCCTTCCATTCTAAACGATAGCTTTGCCAGATAGGGTAATCTTGGATGTAGGTCCTTGCCTTTCATAACTTTGAATCTCTTTTCCAGCCCCTTCTTGAACGAAAAGTTTCTTTTGAGAAATCAACTGAGTGTCTTATGGGAACTGCTTTGCAGGTAACTCTCTGCTTTTCTCTTGCTGCTTTGAAGATTCTTTCCTTATCTTTAATCTTGGCTAATGTAATGATGATGTGCCCTTGGTGTGCGCTTCCTTGGGTCCAACTTCTTTGGGACTCTCTCAGCGTCCTGGACTTCCTGGAAGTCTATTTCCTTCACCAGATTTGGGAAATTCTCCATTATTTTTTCTAATAAGTTTTGAATTTCTTGGTCTTCCTCTTCTCCTTCTGGCACCCCTATGATTCAGATGTTGGAACATTTAAAGTTGTCCCAGAGGTTCCTAAACCTCTTCTCATTTTTTTGAATTCTTGTTTCTTCATTCTGTTCTGGTTGAATGTTTGTTTCTTCTTTCTGCTCCAAATCGTTGATTTGAGTCCTGGTTTCTTTCCCTTCACTGTTGGTTCCCCGTATATTTTTCTTTATTTCACTTTGTATCGCTTTCACTCCTTCCTCTGTTTTGCGACCATGCTCAACCATTTCTGTGAGCATCCTGATTACCAGTGGTTTGAACTCTGTATCTGATAGGTTGAGATCTCCTTGTCGCTTAGTACTTTTTCTGGAGTTTTGATCTTTTCTTTCATTTGGACCATATTTCTTTTGTTTCGGTGCACGTGTTACATCATAAGGGGAGGAGGCTTAGGTATTTGCCAGGGCAGGGCAACATGCTTTGGCTGCGTCGTGGTGCTGTATGTGGGGGAGGGGTCAGAGAGGGAACAATGCTGCTTGCTCAGCTCTCACCCCACTTTCAGTCACTTCCCCCGCTACCCACAAACAAATTGGGCCCTTCTGGTGCTGATTCCCAGGTGCATGGGTTTGTGTATGTTCTAGGACCCTGTGGCTGCATCCGACAAGCTCTCCTGTGAGGCTGGGAGTTTCTCTCACCACCGCAAACCCCACGGGTGTGTACAGCCAGAGGTTTTGAAGCTTTAGTTTCCCGCTCTAGAACCCTGGGTTGCGTGGTCCGTCTTGCTCCCCAGTTGTTCCTCCCACATGTGAATGTGGGACTTCCCGGTCTGCCAGCTGCCACGTCGTCCGCCCAGTGCATCACCTTGCCATGCATCCTCTCCATTCCAGCTCCGTGTCTCTGCCCCCCTACCAGCCTGGATGAATGTTTCTTCTTTAAGTCCTTGGCTCTCTGACTTCCATACAGTTCAATTTTCTGGCAGTTCTGGGGTTATTTTCTTTTAAATTTGTTGTCCTTCTTTTGGTTGTGCAAGGAGCCAAAGCATATCTACCTACATCTCCATCTTGACCAGAAGCCTCATTTCTCCTATAAAAAGTTTTGTTTGTGTGTTTTTTCCTGTTTTCTATTAGATTATTTATCTTAATTGAGTTGGTTCATAAGATTTCTTTATATTCTGATTACTAATATTTTGACATTTAAATTTTTACAGATTTTACTTTCTTGTGCATTCTCTTTTCACATTTTCATGATTTTTTGATAGATAAATTTTTAACTTTTATTGTTGCTTTAGAAATCTTTCTCCTTTTGATTTGGGAGGATTTTTTTTTGGTGTGTATCTTGTTTAAGAAATTATTCTTTTTCTTGAGGCCATGAAGATTTTCTCCTATATTTTCTTCTTAAAGTATTGAGTTTTACAATTTTCTTCTGAAAGCTTGGTTGTTTTTACACCTTAGTCTTTAGTCCAGGTAGAAATAACTTTATGCTATGAAGTATGAATCCAGTTTTTGTTCTACCTGGATGATACTTTGGTAGTTCATCCTCCTCCACTGATGGTGTTACCACTCCTACCTACACCAAGCACACACACGTATAGTCTCTATTCCCATGGTCACTTTGTTTATCCTTTTGTTGATGCTGTTCTGTCTTAACTCCTATAGCCTTAGCTTTATAATGAGTCTTAATATCTGATAGAGCTTTCCTTAAAGTCTGTCCACCTTGTTTTGATAATAAACTCCTGATTAGTTTGGGCTCTTTGTTCTTCTACATAAATTCAGGAATTCCTCTAAATTGTAGGAGAAAAAAGACTTTTGGTTGAAGATGTATTCATATGTTAACTTAGGAGGAAGTTACATCTGTATGGTATTAAGCATTCCTGGTTGTGAATATGTTATATCTCTCCATTTATTGATATCTTCCTTAATGACTTTCTGTAAAGGTGTTTAAAATAATTGTATTTAAGATAATATATTTTTTAAGTTTATTATTAAACATCTTATTTTTACTATTTTTTTAGAATTACATTTTAAAAACTCTTTGTTGCTGGTGCATAGAAATGAAATTAATTTTTGTTTGCTTAACTTATATTCAGGAACCTTGCTTAACTCTTATTGTTTCTAAGATTTTGTGAAGCCTTTTGGGCTTTCTACATGAATACTCATCTTCTGCAAATAATGACAGTTCTCAGTCTGTATTCTTAATCCATAGAATATTAACTTCCTTGCCTTGTCTCACAGAATTGACTTGACTGAAACATTCAGTACAATGTTGAACATAAGTGGCATCTCACTTCTGATTTAAGAGGAATGCTTCTAGCATTTCTTTCTTTTTATTTTTTTAAATTTACTTTTATCGTATTTTTCCATTACCATTTATCCCTCTTATACCCCCTTCGCCTCCATAATCACCACACTGTTGTCCATGCCCATGAGTCCTTTTTCCTTTTTTCTAGGTCCCTCCACCCCTTCGACCAGCCCCCCCCCCACCCCCCAGAGCTGCCAGCCTGCCCTCTGTCTATGAGTCTGTCCCTATTTTGCTTTTCCATTCAGTCTGTTCTTTAGATTCCACATATGAGTGAAATGATATGGTACTTGTCTTTTCCTGACTGGCTTATATCATTTAGCATAACGTTCTTCGGGTCCATCCATGCTGTCACAAAGGGCAAAACTTTCTTTTTTATTATGGTTGAGTAGTATTCCATGTGTAGATGTCCCATAGTTATTTTATCCACTCGCCTACTGGTAGACACTTGGGCTACTTTGAAATCTTGGCTATTGTAAATAATGCTGCAGTGCACATAGGGGCGCATATATTCTTTCGAATTAGTGTTTTGGGTTTCTGGATGTATTCCCAGAAGTGGCATTGCTGGGTCATAAGGCAGTTCCATTTTTAATTTTTTGAGGTAACTCCATGCTGCTCTCCACAGTGGCTGCACCAGGCTGCATTCCCACCAACAGTGCAGAAGAGTTCCCTTTTCTCCATACGTTCACCAGCACTTGTTGTTTGTTGATTTATATTGATAATAGCCATTCTGACAGGTTTGAGATGGTATCTCGTTTTAGTTTCAATTTGCATTTCTCTGATGATTAGTGACCTCGAGCATCTTTACATAGGTCTATTGGCCATCTGTATGTCCTATTTGGAGAAGTGTCTATTCAAGTCCTTAGCCCGTTTTTCAATAGGATTTTTTCTTTTTGGTGTTGAGTTTTATAAGTTCTTTATAGATTTTGGACATTAACCCTTTCTCTGATGTATTGGCAAATATGTTCTCCCAGTCTGTGGGTTGTCTTTTTATTTTGTTGGTGGTTCCCTTTGCTGTGCAAAAACTTTTTAGTTTGATGTAGCCCCATTTGTTTATTTATATTTTTTGTTTCCCTTGCCTGAGAAGATATATATCAGATAAAATATTGCCACAAACAAGGTCTGAAATTTTACTACCTGTGTTTTCTTCTAGAATTCTTATGGCTTTGGGTCTAACATGTAAGTCTTTAATCCATTTTGAATTTATTCTGTGTGGCATAAGAAGGTGGTCTAGTTTCATTTTTCTGCACATATCTGGCCAATTTTCCCAGCACCATTTACTGAATAAACTATTTTTAGCCCATTGTATGTGCTTGCTTCCTCTATCAAATATTAATTGACTATAAAAGTGTGGGTTATTTCTGGGCTCTTCTATTTTGTTCCATTGACCTATGTGTCTGCTTTTATGCCAGTACCATGCTGTTTTGATTACTGTGACCTTACAGTATATTTTGATATTAGATAGCATGATTTCTCCAGCTTCGTTCTTCTTTCTCAGGTTCACTGTTGCTATTCTGGGCCTTTTGTGGTTCCATATAAATTTTTGAAATATTTGTTCCAGTTCTAGTTGAAGATGTCATTGGACTCTTTATAGGAATTGCTTTGAATCTATAGATTGCTTCGGGTAGTATAGACATTTTAATGATGTTAATTCTTTCTATCCATGAGCATAGTATGTGCTTCCACTTATTTGTATCTTCCTCAGTTTCTCTCTTTGGTGTCTTATAATTTCCCAAGTACAGGTCTTTTATATCCTTGGTTAGGTTTATTCCTACGAGTTTTATTCTTTTTGACACAATTGTGAATCATATTGTTTTCTTAAATTCCCTTTCTGAGCGTTCATTTTTGGCATGTAAAATGCAACTGGTTTCTGGATATTAACTTTGTATCCTGGTACTTTACTGAATTTATTTATCAGTCCTGTTAGTTTCTTAGTGGAATTTTTAGGGTTCTCTATGTACTGAATCATGTCATCTGCAAATAAAGAAAGTTTTACTTCTTCATTTCCATTTTAGATGCCTTTTATTTCTTCTTCTTGTCTGATTGCTGTGGCTATGACTTCCAGTACTATGTTGAATGAGAGAGGTGAAAGCGGACATCCCTGCCTTGTTCCTGATCTTAAGGGAAATGCTTGTAGTTTTTGCCCGTTGAGTATGATGGCAGTGGGTTTGTCATAAATGGTCTTTATTATGTTTAGTATGTTCCCTCTAATCCCACTTTGCCGAGTTTTTATCATAAATGGCTGCTGGACTTTATCAAGTTTTTTTTTTCTGCATCTATTAGTGTGTTCATGTGGTTTTTATCCTTCATTTTGTTTATGTGGTGAGTCACATTTATTTGATTTGTGAATGCTGTACCAACCTTGCTTTCCTGTAGTAAATCCCACTTGATCATGTGTAGGATCTTTTTGATGTATTTCTGTATATGGTTTGCTAATATTTTGTTGAGGATTTTAGTATCTATATTCATCAGAGATATTGGCCTCTAATTTTTTCTTTTCTTTTCTTTTTTTTTTTTTTTTGTAGTTTCTTCATCCAGTTTTGGAATTAGGGTAATGCTTGTCTTGTAAAATGAGTTTTGTGAAATGGTTTGTGAAGGAGAGGTGTTAGTTCTCAGAAAGTTTAGTAAAATTCACCTGTGAAGCCCTCTAGTCCAAGGTTTTTGTTTGTTGGGAGTTTTTTGATTACTGCTGCAATTTCACTATGTGTCACATTTTCCTAGGAACTTATCCATATCATCCAGATTTTTCAATTTGTTGGCATACAGTTGTTCATAATATTTTCTTACAATCCTTTGTATTTATTTGGTGTCAGTTTTTTCTCCTCTGTCATTTCCAATTTTATTTATTTGGGTCCTCTCTTTTTTTCTTGATGAGTCTGTCTAAAGGTTTGTCAGTCTTATTTATCTTTTCAAAGAACCAGCTCTTGGAATCATTGAACTTTGTATCTTTCTTTTTTTTTTTTTCACTCTATTTCTGCTTCATCTTTATTATTTCCTACCGTTTATAGCATTTCTAACTTTTGTCACTACATGTCTGCTCTAGGTTTTTGGTGTGTGCCCTTTATCAGGCTAATGAAACTTCCTGTTATATACTAGCCTGTTTTGCTAGAGGTTTTTTGGATTTTTTTTTTATGATAAGAAGGTTCAAAATTTGTAAAATGCAATTTCTGTGTATATTGAGATGTGCTTTTTATTTGTTAACATACTGGATTAGATTAAAGTAGATTTTCTACTGGTAAACCAAGTTTGTGTGCCTTGGGTACCATGACCTTACCTATGGCTTGCCGCTTCTCCGATCCTGAGCCCCCTGTATTGTGAATATCCTGCCCCTGTGATTTGTCTGTCTCCCCCTCCCCTTCAAGGGTCTCTGTCTGCAGCCAGATTAATCTCACGGCACCATCTGGTGGCACCCTTTGGAAATTTCTGACTTGCTACCCCCATCTCTCTTTTTTTCTTAAAGAAGGAGTTTCCTTGGTTATCAGTTTTCTTTCTTGTACCTCACATTCATCCTCTTTACTCCCCCATTCTCCTTTCTCTTGATCTTCATCAGATTATTCATTTTTCCTTTGCTCTTTCTCCCTTTGTTCCTTTAGGAGTGTTAAGTCTACCTCAGTTACAGTTAATCATGGTGACGGTCGTGCTGGTGACTAAGGGAAAAATACAGTAATACATTTTTAAATGCCATTTGATATGATAAAGTACCAGATCTGGTAACCTCCCAAGTCTTTGAAAATACTTCAAATTCCCTTTAAAATGTTCTTAAATTTCAAGTTCTACTTAGTCATCTAATTAATTCTACCCAGTTTAATATCCAGCCGAAGTGTCAAAGAAAAATTATTATAGTGTTAATAAGTTTCATTGTTTCTGTCTTCCTTTGTTACTAGCATTGATAAACTTGGGGTTTCTACTGTGCTTTACTGCAGACTCCATTTTTCATTATGGGTTAAACTGCCTGGAAACCGAACTATCATCTATAACATGGTTTCCATGGGCAACAGCCCACCAGAGATGCCCTTTTGGTACATAACTCATTTATAGAGATTGCTAGTAATTGACTTTCTAACGGTTAACTCACGAACAGAAAAATACTATGACCGATATTCTCCCCACTGAGGGAACTCACGTATGGATAAGCTTGGCTGGTTTAGCAGTTTCTTTGTAGAGTTAATGGTGATGGTTTTTGGTGTCTCTAAGGGCTATGTCTGAGAATGGCAGGTGAGTCAGCTGAAGAAGACAGACCAGAGAAAGCAGAGAAAGTAGGGCTGAAATCGATCTCCTCACCTGCCGCAATGCAAACAGGGCTGCGGGAGAGATTTTTACTGTCTGTCTCTCTTAACCCCCACCAGTCTTTCAGTGGGCAGGTATGGTCTATTGAAAATGTGCTTCAAGGCCAGCAACTATTGATTTCAAAAGAGGCGCCCCCAGAATATTTTGGGTCTGTAAGTCTGGTTGGTGCCTACAGCACACTTTAACAGTGCCTAAATGAATCTCGAGTAAAATATAAACTCTTACGCATTATTCTAATGGTCTCAAAACTTTGATGTGTATGGCTTTTACATCCATTATCCTTGTGAAACGTAATAGTTTACACGTGTACAGTTGTTACAACTATTAGAATTCTAACATCTATCTAAAAGGGAGATTTAAAGTTATTCTTATTTTCATATGCTATTATGGAGATTCAAAAGTGGATTGAAAAAGAAGTTCAAGATTAAGAAGGAGACGCCTGTGGCAGTTTGGTTACCAGGGGCCCTGCATGACCCAGGCTGACGTGGTCCCCTCAGCACTTGGTGTCCTTCTGTGTTCTTTTGTTAGATGCTTTCTAACCTCTTGATGTCTTTTCTAAAAGGTGGGGACCCAAACTGTATGCATTGTTCCAGATGCGTTCTTGCCAAAACAGCATAAAGCAAATGTAACAGTTAGGAAGAAGGCTCCCTCCCTTACTAGGTAAGTACACGTGGCAGCTGTGGCCAGGGCCAGTCCACCTTCCCATTAGACCTGCCATACCTGTCCACTGCCAAGATGCTAGGACCCCATAATACCTGAGTTCTCAGTCAAAGGAGCTGACTCAGAGCAACTCCCAACATTACAGCATCTACTTCCACCCCCTCCAGGTTATTTCTCAACTGTTTATGACTCTTGGGCTCTTTGCCAGTCAGGACCATCTTCCTCTAATTAAAAAATTTTGAGGTCAGATAGTTTATTTACATTTTTAAGATTTTTTAAATTTATTTTTTAGAGAGGGGAAAGGAAGGAGAAAGAGAGGAAGAGACATATCAAATGTGCAAGGGATTATATCCATTGGTTGCCTCTCACACGACCCCCAGCTGGGGACCTGGCCCACAACCCAGCCATGTGCTTTGACTGGAAATAGAACCTGCAACCTTTTGGTTTGCAGGCTGGTGCTCAATCCACTGAGCCACACCGGGCAGGGCTCAGATAGTTTAGTAAGTTGAGATTTTACCTGTAATCTTGGTGAACTGATTGGACGTGCTATGTTAGACTGTTCTCTTACTTTCATGAAAGAACTGTCTCAATATGGTCTATCATAGTGCAAGCTCACACAATGACATTTGTGTGCAGCTGTTAGGTTTCTCCTTATTTTAAAAAATATTTAGATATACTTAAAAATGAAGTATTTTTTTTTCTACACATACATATTGAGTAGAAGAATTCCGGAATTCGTTCATAAGCCAGGTTAGTATTATGCCTTGATCTCAATTTGGAAATACTTAAAAATCATTGATCAACCATGATAACAGCCTGTTCCTTGGTTTCTTTGGCAGAGACTGTTTTGACCCATCCCATTTCTAAATAAAACCACAGCAATGCAGTTTATCTTGTAGATCTTGAATGGTTCATTTGAGTTCCTCCAGTTTGCTATTTAAGTCTTCCATAGTTCCATAACCTAACCCCAGCTATGTGTGACTATATTGGATACAAGACTTTAAAGACCTGGAATAAATGTCCATTATAACAATATTATTTTTTAGATTTTTTTAATGTAAAATGGTCATATATATTTGCTTCAGGTGGAGAATTTTTAGATATAGTTTGCTTTTCGGCCTTGGATTTTGAATTGCTCTGAAATGAGTTGAAGGTCACGCAGAATCTCTGACATTCTGTGGCACCAAAACACTTCATTGTTTCAAATCCACTTGAAGGGCTTGTGACATAAACGTCACCATTCGCTTGAGCTCATTTTGGAAGGGGTGGAGCTGATTGTGAGTTCATATAATCCAGTTAGCGTTATTCCTGATATTTGAGCTAAAACCCGTGGTTAAAACACATTCTTAATGTTCTGTAGGTTGCTACAGTTTTCAGCTATTCGTCTTCATTATTAAATTTTTTATAAGAGTTTATTTGAGCCAAACTGACAACACATGCTGGGGAACAAGATCTTAAATGCTTCGGAGAGTAACAGTTTTGCAGCTTCTTTTATGAATTTGAAATTAAGGAGTGAAAGTAAGGAAGATTGTATGGATGTGGGAGAAAGCAAAGCGGGAATCGGATTACAGGATACTTGACAAGGTTATGTGCTCTCTTGAGGGTGGTTAGGGTTTATTTCAAAGGTATGTTAGCCTAGATGCACAGAAACAGTGGACGGGCTGCTCAAGGCCCAGGTGACGTCCAACTGAAGATTCGTATGTTCGGGCATGACCACCCACCACGCCACTTAGAGACTTATGGTCCTGTCATCCTGTGTAGCTACACCCCTTTAAACCATTTCTTCCAGTGAAGGAATTTATGTAGCTCTTTCCATTTTGTTTGCTGTTTGGTAAAAGCCCCCAAATTAAAATGTGCCTGATGTTGTGCAGTTTTTCCTCATTGACTTTTATCCGTTAACGTTTTTGCTTTTTAGAGCAAAGCCTTCAAGTGAGTGTGACTCTGCCACTTTCGTCAGAAGTAGGAAAATAAATTTTCTGCATGACTCACCGGAAAAGTCAAGATCAGATGACAGAGATTTTGAATTATCCAGAGATTAATTTGTTAAAGGATCAAGGAATTGGCAATCACCACATCACTTCCTTCAGCTTGAAATGTCACATAGTTGGCAGCCTCAGAAGAAATGCTGGGCTCCTCTATAATTGATTATAATGTTATTGACCCAAGAAAAAGGACAGGGACTTCTAAGTGGTCCTCTGGTCCTTCTCCTTCAGTCTTTAGGGTTTCTCTCCATCAAACTCTTCTGCTGTCTTTCTGTGGCCCAGGGAGATGATGACAGTGAGGAGTTGGAGCTAGCATCCGTAGCCATGGGCCAGCCGTAGCCATGGTTTCTTCAGGGATAGAATGCCCTGCAGCCTCAGGTACCAGGCTGCATCCCAATTACTAGTGGGCCCCAAAGGCCCCTATGTGTATTCAGACCCACGGGCTTCTTGCTTTCAGCCTTCAGGCCTTGTCCTCTCTCTGAGGCCCTAAACTGATTTAGCTTAGGAGGTTGTGTTAGACCTGATCTGAAGACACTCTCTTCTTGACCCCTGGGGTGGGAAGTGGCCGGAGCGGGTGGGGGCAGGCAAGGCTGGTGGAAATACGGTGAGCTCATCCCTTGGGCACACATGCCTCACAGCTGCGCAGTGGCTTCTCCTGTGATTCCCATCACCAAAGCTTATATGACTGCGAATACCCAAAAGGGAGTATGTCTATGCTGCGATCTCCTGCCTTCATCCCAATCCTGGATCCGAAGTTGGCACGGTCCAATCTACTATATTAGATTCCCTTTGAGACCAAACATAACTGCAGCCTGGCTGAGCTCTGAGGGTAGATCCTGCGGACCCACCTGTGTCTTGGAACAATGTGTGTGTCGTGGCCTTGCATCTGTCCCCCTCATAATTCAATAGAGAATGCAACTGTGGCTAATGCTTCTTAGGGAGTGTGGAAAGGTTTTCAGGGACGTGCTCATTTCAGCCCTACTATGGTAATATTTAAGGTTCATGTTTTCTTTCTTACCTAACTTTCCTGTTCACTATGTCTTCATGCAGGTTCCTGGCATCTGACGTGTGGCGGCTTTAGGATAAGGACCTACCGGGATATGCCTGATGTTCTGAATGTGAATATCCAGCCCCTCAAAGTCCAGAATCGCAACTGGAACCAGAAGGACACGTAGCCCTGAAATCAGGGCTCTTGCTGATCGTTCTCTCCACATCTCGGTTTACTCTTGGTTTTCCCTTTCTTGCTATCCTTTCTCTCCAGCCCCCTCTCGATTGCCTTTCCTAGGGACCGACCTTGGAAAGACGGGCCAGGACGTGGGGATTCTGTATTGCGCCCTGCAGTCCCAAGCCAGCATCCGCTGCTTGCCATCCTCAAGGCACCGTCCCCCAGACATGCTGGACGGCATGAGCTTCTCGGAGCCCACTTTTAGTCTGCATGACTAGCTTGCGAGGAGGGATACATGGAGACAATTTCCAAGAATTTTCCACTTTTTCAAAAAAAAATGTATGTGACTTATTTTGGGCTTTGAACCGAGAGCTAACTCAGTGATGTACAGCTCTGTTTACTGGCTCACATCTGTGAAATCTGGAGACATTGATGCAACATTCCTGTCTGGGCTGTTTATATAATTGTACATAAATGTAGCAATAAATATATTCTAACATCAGCCTAGGGCATTACTTTCCACTTGATTCTGCATGGCGATGGTAAGCAGTGAGTATCACCTTCTCAGGGTGCTGCCCCACTGACCAGCGGGGCTTGCCTGCCCATCTCAGGTTCTCACCTTCTCTGATTTCACAAAGCGTTAGTCTGGAGTTGGCCCACGTTTGGAGAAAGAGCGTTGAGGAGTCCAGTGGCAGAGCCGGGACATGAAGCAGCATTATTAATTCACTAGGTGGCACTATTCCTGGCACTCTGAGGTGGTTTGAATGTCCAAGGACTGAAGCTTAGGGGATTGGGTGACCATTAGCGACATGAGTCAGCTATTTCATTAGTAGTCACTCTTACAGCCTGCAAGAATGTATCTTACTGCAATTATATGGCAGGTACTTACCTGCTAAGCACCAAGGTACCCCTTGAATGTTTTCAGGGAAATGAGCACACAAAATATGCCCACATGATATTGAATTTCCCATCTGAATCTGATGTTTTTCAAGGATACCGTCTGTTTCAGAAACAGTGTCCAACTAAAGGGCCCACGTAGCAAATAACATTTTCGTTTGGCAGAAATAATGTTGTTTGTCTAATATCAAGGAATAATTGTTCCCAAAGTGGTCTCATAATTTATTTGAAGTTGTTGGTTATCAGGCATTTTGATCATTTAAAAAATACTTTTGTTGTGGTTTCTTATCAAATTGCCATTTCTCAGGTCCTTCCACCTCTGCGAGCAGAAGTTGATGGAAGCCCATCCCGCCATGGGACCTGGGGATTCAGGGGGACTGGAAGTTGGGTGTCCTGCGGCCGGGGTTCGAAGGCAGCACCTGAAACACTACTTTTTAGGTATTAAAACAATATAGACCGGAAGCACTTAACTAAAATCACCTGGTGCAGCCTTTCGAACCACTGATCAGATAACTATCTGAATGATCCATCAGGCCAGGTCTGCTCTCACTTTCACCTTTTAATAGATCCATTAGAGAACTTGAGGCTTAGGGTCAAGAGGTAAAGAAGGCGCGGGGGCGCTGCTGCCTGCCACGGCAAACTCCCATGCGGTTCCACTCGACGCCCTTTTCTCCACATAGATTTGGCTGGCGAGGACTGGTGATTCAGGGAGAAAACATTTAAGAAGATACACGACAAATAATCAGTTGTTTCTGGTTATGGTGTGGTGTAAGACAAGCCCAAGGATAGATAATGCTATATCAGCAGTGGTTCATAAGCTTGTTTATGGAGCTGTGGGGGTTGAGGGTTTTCAGCCTGTGGGTGTTAAACCTGGATGGGGGTTGTGGTTCTGCTACTAGTTAGAGACACATCACTCCCCCCCTGTGGGCCTCCAGTTCGTCTGCTGGAAAATAAGGTGTTTTGACCAATGATTTTTTAAGGTCCGTTTTGTTCTTTGAGTTTCTCTTCATTTGGGAAAGGGAAGGGAGTAGGCACTTTTCTTTTTTTTTTTAATTCCTCACCTGAGGATATGTTCATTGACTTTAGAGAGAGAGGGAAGGGGAGTGGGAGAGAGAGAGAGAGAGAGAAACACTGACGCAAGAGAGAAATATTGATCGGTTGCCTTCTATATGCATCCTGACTGGGAATCAAATCCACAACCTACTCATGTACCTTGACTGGGAATTGAACCCACAACCCTTTGGTGGCAGGAGTGTCCAACCCGTGGCCTGAGGACTGCATGTGGCCTGGGATGGCTATGAATGTGGCCCAGTACAAAACTGCAAATTTACTTAAAACCTTTTTTTTGCTCATCACTTTTCATTAGTGTTTGTGCACTTAATGTGTGGTCTAAGACAACTCTTCTTCTTCCAGTTTGGTCCAGAGACACAAAAAGGTTGGGCACCCCTGGTAGGGGATAATGCTCCAACCAACTCAGGTCATGGGATGGCAAACGGTGGCAACTGAGAGGCAGAACAGAGGTAGGAAGATCACTTATTTTCAGGTACTAAGAAATGCAGTAAGATAACGACAGGTCAAAGCAGCACCTGGTCAAACCACTTTGGGAAATAATATGTTTGGCTTTCTCTTTTCAAGTCTTACCGACTGGGTTTCTTCTTGGGGTCCCTTCTGCAAAGAGGCAGAAAGACAACCATCCACACTTACTGCTGGGACACACCCGTGGACACCGAAGCCTCAAAATAAGAATTTTTCTTTGTTGGGGATGGGGTGGGGGCAGAGCATATTTATTTTTTATTTATTCATTTTTGTATATTTTATTGATTATGCCATTACTGTTGTCTCATTTCTTTTCTCCCCTTTCTCCTCTCTAAGAACTTCTTCATGAACCAATGGGGCAGTGCCGTGAAGAGCACCCCGGGCCCTTGTAAACTCTTGGCTTTCAGTCCTGGTCAAGCAGGCAAAGCTGACAGGTGTAGCCACGGAGAGGGAGAAAACGGGTCACTAAGGAACGCGTTGATGGGGAACATTCCCTCCTTC
This sequence comes from Mormoops blainvillei, assembly GCA_004026545.1. Lineage (NCBI taxonomy): Eukaryota > Metazoa > Chordata > Mammalia > Chiroptera > Mormoopidae > Mormoops > Mormoops blainvillei. The sequence continues at coordinate 216,249 of PVJD01001783.1, read as the reverse complement.
GGTGTAGGTACAGCCCCGGCCAGCACAGCGCTCCCGCCCTCTGAGCCCACCCTCGGCCCTTCGCGGGCCGGTGGGATGAGTTGCTTGACTCCTGAGTGCGGAGAGGAGCCGAGACCCAGCGTTTCCTCCCCTTTTCCTGGGGGGAGCTGGCTGTCCACAGGAAGCGCCGATTTTGTCTCCTCCTCCACGGCTTAGTGTTACAGAGCAGGCCCTGGCTGCCACGCAGAAGGGTACACCTGTCTGATCAGTGGTTTGGGATCGGGAAGCTAGTTGCCGTGACACCATAGCTTTCTCAGTGATCAAGGGGATCTGTGGCCTTCACCAGCTTTTTTTTACTTTAATTCCCGGTTGACTCAGCACAATGATTCTCACTTTAATGTGCCTCAGAGTCACCTGGAGCATTTGTTAAGCTCCCAAGGACGCTGGTCGCCCCCAGAGTGTCTGATTCCCAGGTGAGGCTTGCGGCTGCTGGGCTGCTGGCCTGGGACCACACTCACAGGCCCCAGGAGCGCTTGGCAGAGAGAAGGAGTTCTAGTTATCAGTCCCCCCAAACCCCGGGACTGAATGTTCTCAAGGCTGTCTGAGTCAGCTAGTGTCCTTCGGAAACGGGCCGGCAGACGTTCTCTGGTTGGTATGAGTAAGTCCTACAAATCAATATCTTCTTCTAGCCCATGGCCCTGGAGAGAAACAAGTGGTTATGGATTACACTCATTCCTGTTCTAAGAAGAACAGCAGCGGGACTAACGCCAGCCATAAATCAGCCCTGAAATGCCAATTTAAAAACAGACTCCGAGAGACACATGCAGCTCTCCTTCGGTAAAACCTTGTAGAGTGCTGTGAGCTAATGAACACTTAAGGGGGCTTTGCAATAACGATGAGGCTCATGCCCTTTAAGTGCTTTTAATTGAAATATAAAACAAACTTTTGCAGATTAGTGGACAGAATCTCCACAAGCAGAAAACCCCAATGGCATCAGTGCCAGACCAGAAAAAACATTTATCCCCCCAAGTCCCCCTGTGTTTTCCTTGGTCACTGATCCGCCCTCCTAGGTAAGTGCGATCTGAATTGTGACGGGGAAGGCATGGTTTACTGTTGGGTGTTTATATAAATGCAGTCTTTCAGCTCGTACTCTCTAGTTTCTGGTGCCTTTTATTCAACAAACTCCTGAATTCTTAACAAGCACTCTCACCCAGCCTGCCTGCTGCCCACCCCACTCCCGCCGCTCTCAGGTCTCTGTTCCGGGGCTGCGCCCACTCGCTGCGCCGTCCTCCCCACGCACCTCCACAGAGCAGCCGTTCCTAGAGCCAGGCTCCCCCTCTCCTGTCAACTGCTGGACCCCCACCTCCAGGTCTTCCTGCAAGCTTCCCCCAACCTCAGATTTCCGTTAGTTAGAATAGACTAACGGGGGCGAGAAGGGGAAGGATCATCAAGAAACATGTGTAAAGGACCCATGGGCAAAGCCAAAGTCGGGGAGGATCGAGGGTGGGAGGTGGGGCTGGGGAAAACGGAGACAACTGTACTTGAACAACAATAAAAAAGAAATGAAAAAGAAAAAACAGTAGACAAGGCTATTGGTCCCTGACAAGGCCCACAATCAGAGGCTCCTCCCTCAATCCCCGGGCTCTGGGGATGTTTTGCTTCTCAGAGCTCTGGAGGGCCAGGCTTCCCCTGCACCGTGTGGAGCACAGGGTCGCTCCCCTGGGCACCGCTGCAGGGACACAGCCGCTGCAGAACCCCCAGGGGCTTTCCACTGCCTTGTCCCAGGAGCCACGCTGCTCTCCTCATATTTCTTTCATCAGAAGTAGTGGCAGGGCCACTCTGAACCACAGGGGCTGGGGGAGGTAGGAAAATACTTGGCGAGCGTCACTGTCTCTGTTGCGCTGACTTCCTTCAAACCAGAGGACGCCCCCCTTTGCCTTTTGAGAGAGGAGACCTACATCTGCGTGACAGACCCAACCTCCTCCCCGGCCTCCAGAATACAGCGGGCGGCAGGCCCAGGGCGTCTCCCTGGTGGCCCCCGGCTGCGCACAGGCCCTCGTGACTCAGGCCGCCCTGAGAGGTACCAAGGCCTCTTGCACTCCGAACATCACATATTTCTTTGGCACTGTTTTTTTGGGGGAGTGAGGATGGCGTTTGTTTGTTTGTTTTTTCTGGTTTGCTGGTTGAACAAAGGTGAAGGCAACTCATGGTGAACAGGCCTCGAGGCCTGAAATGAGACTCTTTCTCATGCCAACTCCGTCATATTCTGCTGGGTGACTTTCAGCAAGTTGTTAACTTCTCTGGACTTTAATTTCTACCAATAAAATAGTAAATTGATTTCCATAATGTATTATTTCTCCTCAAATAGGTAAAGTGTGTAGGTGCTTAGGACCTATTTTCGGTTCCCTTTGTCCCAACTGAACACAGCAGGGCCACTCTGGTCCCCTGTTACCCTGGGGCGGCCCGTTCGCTTAGCCCCGAGGGACTCGTGCAGAGGGTTCTCTGAAGGCACAAATGCAGAGACTTCGGGACAGGTTCTGAAACACAGGGTCACCTGAGAGTGCTGCTCTTTATTCATTCAATCGAAACTATTTAGGACCATCCACTGTGTCCTTGGACACCGCTCTCAGAGTGAGCAGTTGGAAAGGACCCCATCCTCCTGGAGTTTCTGCGTCAGTCACTTCAAGCGGAACTGGCGAGGCCTGGGCGGTGGTCATTAGTCCTCACGCTGATGATCGAAAGGGGAGTGCAAGGCTGATAATTCATGTAGAATTAGAAGTTGCAGCATGTTGCTCTGAGAAAGCTGCTCGTGAGTGAGTGCAGCTGCTGCGTGTCGACCTTCTCTGCGCTCTGGCCTTGCCCTGAGACCAGCCAAGGAGGTCAGGGCAGGCTTTGAGAGGGACAAGGTGGGGCCTTAGAGTCTGTGGATGGCTATATGACAGAGCGTATATCCCAGTCACCAGCAGTTGCCCCCTGGGTGTGCCCTGGGCCTGTGTGTGAGGCAACTAACAATGTCTGGGAGTAAAAGCTGCCCTGTCTCCAGGCTGCTGCTGGGGCTGGTGGAGCTGATTAAAAATGACTCTGCCCCGGTACATCTGGCCCTGGTGTATGTGGCAACAGGGGCATGGATGCCTCCCTCTCCTTGCTCTGTTTGGAGATCATAGCTCAGCTCTGGACGGCACAGCCAAGGTCTCGACTCTGTCCATTTGCATCTATGGAAATACCCTTCAGACCCACACATCACGGGGCCCAGGGCCAAGGTCCCATTCGTACACCAACCCCGAGGCTCCTGCTCACTCAAGACAGGGGCAGTGACAGATACTAGGAAGGGGCCAACCTCAATCGGCTCGTGACCTCAGAGGAAGGTCAGGACCCGCGACCCTGAGCCACAGTGTGCGTGGCCTGGGTCCCAGCTACCACCCAAGCTGCGCTCACTCAGGAAGAGCCAGACGCATTCCAAGGTGACGCCTGGAATGGGACGCCAAAGGAGCTTTGTTGATTCGCTCGTCGCGTATGTACAGAGCAAAGACATAATTCAAGCCCCTGCCTTCACGGAGTTCGCATTTTCAGCTGAGGGCTCTGAACAACACACGAGCCACAAGATGAGAAGCGCGAGAGAAGACGTAAACTGGGGCACATCCTAGAGGTGGTGCTGGGGTCGCAATTTCCTACTGGTGGTCAGGAGGGCTTCGCTGAGGGGCGGACATTGGAGTGGAGCCCTGAAGTAGTGAGGGAAGGGTCCATGCAGGTAGCTGCAGCGACAAAAGCAGGCAGAGGAAATGACAAAAGTGCCCTGAGAGGGGAGGGCGTGTAGCATGTTGAAGAAGCTGCTAGAAGGCCAGTAAAGGGGGCTGCAGGCCACAGAGCAGAGCCTGGGAAACGCCGCTTCACTGGGGTGAACGTGGTACCATTTGCTGCCCAGCTGCGGTGGCCTCGGGAAGCAGGGTGACGAGATGAGACCTGACATTAGGGAGGTGACAGGAGAGCATGTTGGCAGGGGACACTTCCTTCAGGTCTGGTCTTGAGAGGTGGGCAAGGTTCCAAAAGGGAAAGCAAAGGAGGAGAAAGCCCAGGCCCAAAGCTGGAGCTAACAAGGACAACTTTGGCCATACCGAGGGAGGGCCATGTGGTCTGACTTGGCTGGCGCATAGAATGATGAGCTGAAGGGCAAGGTCGATCTACTTGGCCTCCGCTTTTGCAACTGGACAGCTTTCATCCAGAGCAAGCAGAAAGGCCTTAAGGAGAAACTATGCCCCAGTCGAACATGCAAGCCCACAGGAGGGTTTTTGATAGCGGATTGACTGACCTCTAAAATTTTAAGAGAATATTCTGCGTGCTATGTGAAGAGAGGGTCTGGGGGGCTGCGTAAGAGTGGAACCGGGGAGCTGAGGCCTCAGCGTTCTAGAGGGAGTGCGTAGACCAGGGCAGCAATAGGCAAGGCCATTGGCTGGGCAGCCGCCGCGGGCCAGGCGCAGCGCTTCGAGTGGTGTTAGTTGCTGATTTTATGTTAGGGTGGCCGTGTAGCAAAACTGCTGTCCAAGATTAACCCAATAAAAGCCCAGGTTGGATTCGGCCTCAGAGGCCTGCCCCCTTTCGCTCCTCCTCCCTTTGTGCGCGGAGTCGGCTTCGTTTGCGCCCTCTTGGGGATGGGCCATCAGAGTGGCCCCCTTCCACGGCTGGCCCTCCCCTAGTTTTACTGGTCTTTTCAAAATTGGGATCCACCGTTTAGTTCCTGTTAAAAATCTTCAGCATTTTTAGTGGCCTCAGGGTTGCCTCTTCGCAGGCTCCCCAAATCCAAATAGCTTCGGGAGCCGGGCATGACATGACCACGAGGCCAGCAGCGGGGGCCCTCAGAGAGTGCACCCCTGGCCAGTGGCCATCAGGAGAAAGTGGAACGAGAAAGTCACTCTGGCCGAAGAAGGTGCATTGGTCATCCTGTCAGGCCCCTGTGCTCCCTGTCTGTAATTCTGGTCTAAAGGCCCAAATCCTCAGTGTCTATCCTCTCTGACCCCAGCGTGCCTCCCAGCTCCTTCTCCATGAACTCAGTAATTTTGTCAAAGCCTCTGTGCTTGGGAGGTGCTCTGTCATGCTTCCTTGTCCCTGTGCATGGTTTCTTCGGACTGTTATGTTTTCTGTCCCCCAAAAGCAGCCGCCCTCTGGGACCCAGATCCCAGGCCACGTTCTCTGTGGCTCTTTCTTTTTGCCCGCGGCATTGTCATTGGTGGCAAGCATCCCGGGCCTCGTTCGGCTTAGACTGTGGTCTCCTCGGGGGTAGGAGCCAGGAGGATGAGAGCTACAGCATAGCCCTGAACGTGAAGCACGTGGTGCTTGCTATTAGTTCTCGACCCATTTTCTCCTCCTTCAGCGCCTCACTTTGCAGCTGCTCATTTAGCAATTGCTAAATGAATGAATTAATCAATCAGAGAGAAAATGGAACTCGGCCCAGCCGCTGCTCTTGTGGCAGACAGTCCTGATTTGGAGAGAGGGAGAAAGACAGTGGGTAAGAAGCAACTAACCTTAATATAGGACCCAGAAGAGGCCCGCAGTGGGAGAGGGAGCCTAACTTCCGTTAGAACGGCTGGAGAAGGCTATAGGTACAGGGTGGCGTTTATGTGAACCCCAGGATTTTCTTTGTGCTGGTGAGACAGAGATGGAGTTATCTCAGGGGGAGGAGCCTGCAGAGCACAGGCCGGACGGATGGGAGCACTCACCATCCATGCTTTGGGAAAGGTCAAGGGCCGAGCATCTATAGCAAGTGTGGGGGAGTGTGTAGTGCGCCTGGGATGTTACTGTGATGGGCGGGCTTTGAAAATTATTCTAAGGGATTCTGATTTTGTTATACAGGAAGCACTGTTGAGGGAGTGGGTGTTCAAAGGCTTCTAGGAAGTGCCTCATTAGAGGGTGGACTCTGGTTGGGGTACAGAGTGGAAAGAGGATTTGAGGGAGAGGGAAGCAGCGGGGAGACTGGGTAAGAATTGTGCCCAGAGGCCTGAGTCAGAGAAGCGGGGTGGGCAGAAGTTGTGAATGCTTAACCTGTTAAAGAGGACTGAGTGGGGGGCTTGGGAAATACTGCAGAGTATGAGGGGAAGGAGGGGGGATGCTCAGCTCTCTGCCAGAAAGGCAGTTTATGTCTTTCAGCAGCTATCACGTCCCAGGCTCTGTGCCAGACATTTGACACATATCTTAGTTCGTTACACTGACACCCCTTGAAGGTAGGTTAAAAGCTTTCCATTCTATTTTATTTTGTTTTATTTTTTAAAATATATATCACTAGAATATATTTTAATTTTCTTTTTTTCCCTCCCTCTGACATTTGTAGTTATTTATTTATTTATTATTAAAACATTTTTATTATTGTTCTCAGCTTATCCCCTTTGCACTCCTCCGCCCAGCCCACCCCTGCTCCCACAGTCCATCCCCGCACTGCTGTCCATGTCCGTGGGTCATTCATACCTGTTCTTTGACTAGTCCCTTCCCCTTCTTTCCACCATTATCCCCCTCCCCGCTCCCCTGGTCACTTTCATTCTGTTCTATGTTTCCATGCCTGTGGTTCTACTTTGTTTGTTAGTTTATTTGGTTAGTTTATTAGATTAGATTGTTAGTTCCCTCTTATCAGTAGGAAAGGGAACCCACTGTACAGTAGAACATACTTGCCGATGACACATTGGACAAGGGCTTAATCTCAAAAACACATAAAGAACTCATAGGACTCAACACCAGGAAGACAAATAATCCAATTAAAAGTGGGCAAAGGGTCTGAATAGACACCTCTCCAAGGAGGACATACGCAGGGCCCATAGGCATACGAAAAGATGCTAAACACCACTAGCCATCAGAGAGATGCAGAGAAATTAAAATGATGATGAGCTTTCACCTCACACCAGCCAGAATGGCCACCATTAACAAATCAACAAACAACAAGTGCTGGCAAGGTTGTGGAGAAAAGGGAACCCTAGTGCACTGTGGGTGGGAATGCAGACTGGTGCAGCTGCTGTGGAAAACAGTATGGAATTTCCTTAAAAAACTAAAAATGGAACTGCCTTTTGACCCAGCAATTCCACTGCTGGGATTATACCCTAAGAATCCCAAAACACCAATTCAAAAGAACCTATGCACCCCTATGTTCCAAGTGGCACTATTTACAATAGCCAAGTGCTGGAAACAGCCTAAGTGCCCATCAGTAGATGAGTGGATCAAAAAACTGGGGTACATTTACACAATGGAATACCATGCAGCAGAAAGAAAGAAGGAACTCCCATCTTTTGCCACAGCATGGATGGAACTGGAGAAGATTATGCTAAGGGAGATAAACCAGTTGGTGAAAGCATCCTTTTTTAAATAGAGGAAGTGGCTGAGTTTCAAGATAAGGACCCACTCAAGGTTGTCACTATGGCAATGGAGTTACCAGACTGGCAAGCAGGCCTGTCTGGTTCCGAAGTGCGTGCACTTTCCACCGTACCCTACCACCTCAAAGCCCCCAGCAGCAGTTAGCAGGGCTGCTCTCAAAGCCAGAAGCCACAGAGTGGCTGGAAATCACCACTCCTTTGGTCACTGGTTGGAGGTGGGAAGAACCGATTCCTCTCTACGAGACCTTGGCCCCCTCTCCCAGCTCTCCTTGCTGCAGGGTTTTCCCACTTTGCTCAACACAGTATCACTGGGAAACACAAGCTTTTGTTCTGCAATATGGAAGAGCCAGTGCCTCTCAAAATGCATTTCTTTTCCTCGAGGAGGATACAGCTAGCCTGAGAAACACTGGGTTCCTTGGAGGGGAAGGTCAGCGGGGAGGTTGGGTGCTGTGACCTGACAGGTGAGGAGAGGTTGCACTGGTTCTTCCGGTCGCAAAGAAGGCTCAGAAGGCAGGTTAGAGAGGCTGCCGGTTATGAAACGCACCCGCCCCTGGCTCCTTGGCAGCTGAGGAAGCAAGCTGCGGGGACTGTCCTCCGGGAACTTCGGCTTGGGCCTCTAGGGCGGGTTGCTCAATCCTCAAATACATATATATTTCAACGACATAACTAGAGCTCGTGGCGAGATTCAAATGTTCCCTACACCACCGCTTTATCTCTTGGCATTCCCTGCTTCGAACTTGGGAAATGGCAGCAGGAGCCAGTGTATTAACTTCTTGTTAGAGAGATGGAGTGGGAGCCGTCAAAGCCAGTTACCATCTTCCTCTTTCCTCACCGCCATGACCACCGCCGCCCAGTGATCTCAATGTCTGCAGGCAACCTGTGGTTGGGGAGGCTGAGGGGTGGAGTTCGGAATCCTCCCATTTCTGGGTGACTCAGGTGCAGGAAGGGATGGTGGGACATGTGAAGGCAAGAGCCAAATGCTACCGCCTGACACCTGATGCACTACAGAGGGAGGCTCTGCTCTGAGGTTTGTAAGAACCTGGGACTGTTAGAGAGGCTGACCTGCTGTCCCTGGGCCAGTGGCCTCCTCCCGTCCCACTCACGCCCCCTCCACTCCTCTCCACCTCCCTGAGCTCAACATTGTCTGCGAAGGTGGGCTTGCACTAGAACAGGCATTTTGCTCACTCCTTGCTTTCTAATTCTCAGTGTTTAAGGTGCATTCGTAACGGCACAATGCGCTTTGTCCTGGTCTTGATAATTCAGTAAAATATGTAGCAAACCCATAAATCTTCTCCTGAGCTTTTCATGCAGTTACAGAATTGTATTTGCCTTCTCCCTTAGCCTTTCATGTACATATTTGGAATAATTAGTCAAATGAATGATAATTACAACCTTGGAGAACGGAGAAGGGAGAAGGCCTTAGGAGGCCGAGGAGCGGCCCGGGGAGCTGGCTGGGCGCGGAGACGCGCCAGCATGGGCCTCTGAGCCGCAGCGGGGCCAGTCGGGGATCTGGCACAAAGGAAATGCATTTAAACGTTTTATTTCTTGTGCTCTCAGTGTTCTGTCTCTCACTGAGCTCCTGGGGAACTGGGAAGGGAATCTGCTCAACTACTTCATTAAACTTTTCTATTTCTAATCTCGGACTGAATTTGTGCAAATAGAAAGCACTGGAAATGCAAATGGCAGGTGCTTGACATAAAAGGTGAGGTGTTTGCAGTAGGCATTGTCAGGATTCTGAAAGCCAGGAGCTCTGGGCATGACTGGAAACATGAGAAATGATTGTGCTGCCTTTGCTCTCCAGGGCTACAAAGGATGCCAGGGAGTGGAGACGGGGGCCAGACTCTAATCTCCTTCCAGCGCAAGCACAGCCTTGCCTATCAGAAGGCTGTGGGAAGGGGGTTTTCCTGAGGCCCTGAGCTCTGCGCCCTGGTCTGCTGACTGGGACCTGAGACAGGGTCATTACCACAAGCCTCGGGACAGGTAGATCACTGGATCCTCTTTCCCTCCAATACAAGTGGCATCTTTGTCACGACTGTTCATAAACAAAAACTGCCCTGGCTCGTCTGGCTCAGTGGACTGAGTGCCAGCCTGAAAGCCATAGGGTCTCTGGATCGATTCCCAGTCAGGGCATGTGCCTGGGTTGCAGGCCAGGTCCCCAGTAGGGGGCATGCGAGAGGCAAACACACGCCGATGTTTCTCTCCCTCTCTTTCTCCCTGTTCCCCTCTCTCTAAAAATGAATAAAATCTTTAAAAAAAAAACAAAAAGCAGAATGTTGAAGTGGTGTGGGACTATTGAAGGAGAGAAACAAAAGCTCTAATGGCCATTTTTCCCAGTCTTTCCCTGCTCCTAGATGGTCACAGCATGTTTAAGTAGGTGCAGTTACAGTATCACTGGTGCTTCTCAAACCTAAATTTGTATAGAATAACCTACACCAGGTAACCATGGGCCCATTCTTAGCACTGTCTGGCAGCATAATGAACAGGGGGAAAAATGGAAGCACGTAGAGAGGAATTTGTCTCTATGCTGTAACATTTTTTAAAAAAATTCTAAATTAGGGCTAATGCCTATTACATAGGGTTTGAGTTTAACTTATCTGCAGTCCTGGACCCTCCAATGTGCGTGGTCTCCCTCCCAGCCCTGTCACCCCAACTGTGAGAAACCAGAAGAAAAGGCTCAAAGAGAAAAACAGTCACCCCATTTCATCTGACATCTCCCCAGAAATGTGCTTCGTCCACCTGAGGCCACAGAGCACCTATTGCTCTGTCCGGATCGGCTCTGTAGGTTCCTTTAGTTGAGGGGTGACGTTCTCTTTCACTCAGGTCACGGGGAAGGAGCGCAGACGGGTTGGATGAGCATAACCTTCAGGAATGAAAGTAGAGCTCAGAGGAGGTCAGCAGTGCAGACCATGAGCTACCGAACTGCAAGATTCTGGAAGGTTTGCCTTCTGTTTTATCATCATTATTTTTGTTATTCCATTTATTTCCCTATTATGATCGCTAGAAAACCCTTAAGCCAACAAGGGCCTAAGAATGGGGGTAGCAATGAGGAAAATGGGGTTCCAAGATCTTTTTAAAAAAATTATCTTTAATTATAGCTGACATCTTCAATATTATTTTGGTTTCAGGTGTACAATATAGTGACTCAACCATTATATATGCATTACAAGGTGCGCACCACAATCAGCCTACTAACCATCTGTCACAGCACATGCTTAATATGATATTACTGACTGTGCTCTCGCATTCCCTATGCTATACTTTACATCCCCGTGACTTATGACTGGAAGTCTGTACTTCTTTATCCCCTTCCCCTTTTTTGCCCATCCCCATCCCCCTCCCCTCTGGCAACAGCCTGATCTCTATCTATGAGTTTGTTTCATTTTGTTTGTGCATTTGTTTTGTTTTTTAGATTCCACATATAAGTCAAAGCATAATTTGTCTTTCCCTGTCCAACTTATTTCACTTAACATAATACTCTCTGGGTCAATCCAAGTTATAGCAAAAGAATTTCATTCCCTTGCATAGCCATGCAGTACCCCTTGTATGTATGCACCACATCTCCTTAATCCGTTCTTCCATCGAGGGGCACCGAGGCTGCTGCCGTGTCTTGGCTGTTGTAAACAGTGTGGCAGTGAACATAGGGGTGCTTATACCTTTGCAAATTATTTTTATTTTCCATAAATACCAGAAGAAGAATTGCTAGATCATATGGTAGTTCTATTTTTAATTTTGGGGGAACCTCCATACTGTTTCCACAGCGGCTGCACTGCATTACCTTCCCACCGACAGTGCACGAGGATTTTCTTTCCTTTTCCTCCTTGCCGGCACTTGTGACTTGTCTCCTTGGTAATAGCTATTCTGACGGATGTGAGCTGGTGTCTCATTGTGGTTTTCATTTGCATTTCTCTGATGATTAGTGATGTTGAACATCTTTTCATGTGTCTGTTGTACATTCGTATGCCTTCTTTGGGGAAATATTCAGGTCCTTTACCCATTTCTTAATTGGTTGCTTGTTTTTCTGATGTTGAGTTGTATGAGTTCTCTATATATTTAGGACATTAACCTCTTATCAGATATATGATTGGCTAATATTCTCTCCCATTCAGTAAGTTGCCATTCTGTCTTGTGCATGGTTTCCTTCACTGTGCAAAACCTTTTTAGTTTTATGTCGTCCCATTTATTTACTTTTGCTTATGTTGCTTTTGTCTGAGGAGACATATCTAAGAAATACTGCAAAGACCAAAGTCAAAAACTTTACTAACTATGGTTTTGTTTTCTAGGAGTTTTATGTTTTCAGGCCTTGAATTTAAGTCCTTAATCCATTTTGTTTATTTTTGTACAGGGTATAATAAGGTGGTGTACTTTCATTTTTTTGCATGTATCTGTCCAGTTTTACAACATTATTTATTGAAGAAACTGACTTCTGTCACTTTATATTTTTGCCTCCTTTGTAGTGGAGTAATCGACTGACTATCATCTATCTATCTATCTATCTATCTATCTATCTATCTATCTATCTATCTATCATCTATCTATCATCTGTCTATCTATCTGAGTTTACTTCTAGGCTCCCTGTTCTGTTCCACTGATCTATGTGTCTGTTCCAGTGTCGATATCACAGAGTTTGGATTTATAGAGTATAATTTGAAATCAGGTAGCGTGGTGCCTTTACATTTGTTCTTTTTTTCTCAAGATTGCTTTGTCTATTCGAGGTCTTTTGTGATCCCACATAAATTTTAGAATTATTTGTTCTGTCTCTGTGAAAAATAACATTGCTATTTTAACAGGGACTGCATTGAATTCCTAGATTACTTTGGGTATTATGGACCTTTAAATGATATTCATTCTTCCAATTAATGAGTGTGGTATATCCTTCCATGTATTTGTGTATTTTTCCATTTCTTTCCTCAATGTCTTATAGTTTTCAGAGTACAAGTTTTTCACATTCTTAAACAAATATTTAAGAATAATTAAACATTTTATTCTTTTTTATTTAATTGTAAATGGGATTTTCTTAATTTTTCTGATAGTTTATCAGTTTATAGAAATATAACAGATTCCTGAATGTTAATTTTTTATCTTGCAACTTTACTGGATTAATTTATTAGTTCCAATAGCATTTTGGTAGAATTTTTAGGGTTTTCTATATATAGTACCATGCATTCTGCAATGGTGACAATTTTAGGGTTTTCAATATATAACCTGTCTTCTGCAATAGTGATAATTTTACTCATTCCCTTCCAAGTTGGATGTCTTTTATCTCTTTCTTGTCTGATTGCTATGGTCAGGACTTCCAATATTATGCTGAGTAGAAGTGGTGGAAGTAAATATCCTTGTTTTGTTCTTGATCTTAGAGAAAAAGCTTTCTGCTTTTCATCATTGAGTATGATGTTAGCTGTGGGTTTGTCATATATGGCCTTTACTATGTTGAGGTATATTTCTTCTACACTCACTTTGTTGAAAGTTTTTTTAAAAATCATAAATAGATGTTGAATTCATTCAAATAGTTTTTCTGAATCTGTTGAGATAATCATATAATTTTTATTCTTTATTTTGTTTATGTAGTGTATTACATTGATTTATTTGTGAATATTGAACCATTCTTGTATCCCTGAAATAAATCCCACTTAATCATGGTGTATGATCTTTTTGTAAAAAAAAAAAAAGATTTTATGTATATATATTTAGAGAGAGGGGGAGGGAGAAAGAGAGGAAGAAAAACATCGGTGTGAGAGGGAAACATCAATCACTTGCCCCTTGAATGTGTCCTGAATGGGAACGAAACCCACAGCCCAGGCATACGCCCTGGCCAGGAATCGAACTGGTGGCCTTTTGCTTTGTGGGGCAATGCCCAACCCACTTAGCCACACCACTCAGGGCAGTGTATGATCTTTTTTAATGTGCTGCCGAATGTGGTTTGTTAATATTTTGTTGATGATTTTGTATCAGGAATATTGGCCTTTTTTTTTTTTGATAGTATCTTTTTCTGGTTTTGGTATCGGGGTAAGCCTGGCTTTGTAGAATGAGTTTGGAAGCCCTCTGTCCTCTTTACTTTTTTGGAATAGTTTGAGAAGGATAGGTGTTAAGTCTTTGAATGTTTTGTAGAATTCACCTGTGAAGCTGTCTCGTCCTGAGCTTTTGTTTGTTGGGAGTTATTTGATTACTGATTCAATTTTGTTTCTAGTAATCATTCTGTTCAGATTTTCTGTTTTCTTCTGATTTATGAAATTTTATATGTTTCTAAGAATGTATTCATTTCTTTTAGATTGTCCAATTTATTGGTGTATAATTGTTCAGAATATTCTCTTAAAATCCTTTGTATGTGTGTGGTGTTGATGTCACTTTTCCTCTTTCATTTCTGATTTTATTTGGACATTCTCTCTCTCCATTTAAAACAATTTTATTGAATTGAGGTAACATTGGTTAATAAAAGTATAAAAACTTCAGGTGTACAATTTTATAATACACCATCTGTATATTGCATTGTGTGTTCACCGTCCCAAGTCAAGTTTCCATCCATCACCATTTATTTATCTCCCACATACCCTCTTCTACCTCCCCCCATCATCTTTCCCTCTGTTAGTCACCATGCTGTTGTTTGTGTCTATGGGGTTTTTTTTTCCTTTGCTTAATCCCTTCACCTTTTTCACCCAGCCCCGCAACACCCCTCTCTGCTGACAGCTGTCAGATGTTCTCTGTATTTATAAGTCAGTTTCAATTTTGTTTGTTAGTTTATTTTGTTCATTAGATGCTACATGTAAGTGAAATTCTGTGGTACTTGTCTTTCTTTGACTTGCTTAATTCATTTAGCATAATGCTCCCCAGGTCCATATAGCTGAACAGTATTCTGTTTTGTAAATGAACCACAGCTTTTTTATCCAGTCATCTACTGAAATCCTGGTTATTGTAAATAAAGCTGCAATGAACAAAAGGTGCATATACTTTTTCAAATTAGTGTTTCCAGTTTCTTTGGATGTAGTCCAGGAAGTGGAAATGCTGGGTCATAAGGCAGCTTTATTTTTAAATTTCTGAGTTAATTCCATACTGTTTTCCACAGCGGCTGCTCCAGTCTGCATTCCCACTAACAGTGCACTAGGGTTTCCTTTTCTCCACAACCTTGCCAGCACTTGTATTTTTTTTTTGGTCAGGGCAAGAATTCTTAATAAAAATTGTAACTTCATCAAAATCAATAATATCGCACTCCATTCAACAAGTCTTGCCTCTACAAAGAGGACGAAATGCATGTATCAATTTGCACTTGAGGACATTTGTGTAGCACCTTGATTGCTAGGTTCAGCACCAATAACAGTAACAATATTTAAGCAAAGAAGCCATTTATTTTACAAAATACATATAGCATGATACTGTTAAATTTATAAATATGGGAGAAATGTTACTTATTCATTAGATATATACATATTTGTAACAAAAATATAAATAAACACATGGAAGAGCAAATCCTAACATCACAATACCTTTTTTTTGGTATATTTTATTGATTATGCTATTACAGTTGTCCCATTACCCCCCACCCCCACCTTTATCCCTTCTGCCCTGCACCTCTTTATTCATATTTATGGGTTATAGATATCAGTTCTTTGGCTTCTCAATTTCCTATGCTATTCTTAGCCTCCCTGTTTATTTATTTTTTGATCAACATTTTCCCACCACCACTTTCCCCAGCCCCACTCATGCCCACATCCCACTCTCAATCCTTCTCCCATTTGGCTTTGTCCATGGGTCCTTTATGCATGTTCCTTGGTGACCCTTCCCCTTCTTTTCTCCTGTTATCCCACTCCCCCCTCCCCTCTGTTTACTGTCAGTTTGTTTTTTATTTCAAATGTTGCTGGTTATATTTTGCTTGCTTGTTTGGTTTGTTGATTAAGTTCCACTCATAGGTGAGATCATATGGTATCTGTCTTTCACCACCTGGCTTATTTCACTTAGCATAATGCTCTGCAGTTCCATCCATGCTGTCACAAAGGGTAGTAGCTCTTTCTCCCTTTCTACTGTGTAGTATTCCATTGTGTAAATGTACCATAGTTTTTTGATCCACTCATTTACTGCTGGGCACTTAGGTTGCTTCCAATTATTGGCTATTGTAAATTGTGCTGCTATGAACATTGGGGCGCCTAGGTTCTTTTGAATTGGTGTTTCAGGATTCTTAGGGTATAATCCCAGCAGTGGAATCCCAGGATCAAAAGGCAGTTTCATTTTTAGTTTTTTGAAGAAATTCCAAACTGTTTTCCACAGTGGCTGCACCAGTCTGCATTCCCACCAACAGTGCACTAGGGTTCACTTTTCTCCACATCCTTGCCAGCATTTGTTGTTTGTTGATTTGGTTATAATGGCCATACTGACTGATGTGAAGTGGTATCTGATTGTGGTTTTAATTTGCATCTCTCTGATGGCTAGTGATGCTGAGCATCCTTTCATGTGTCTCTGGGTCCTTCTTGGAGCAGTGTCTGCTTAGGTCTTTTGCCCATTTTTAAATTGGATTGTTTGTCTTCCTGGTGTGGAGTCACGTGAACTCTTTATATATTTTGGAGATCAAACCCTTGTCCGAGGTATCATTGGCAAATATATTTTCCCATGCGGTTGGTTCCCTTTTCATTTTGCTGATGTTTTCTTTAGCCATACAGAAGCTTCTTCTTTTGATGAAGTCCCATTTGTTTATTCTTTCCTTTATGTCCCTTGCTCTAGGGGACATATTGGTGAAAATATTGCATGGAATTTCTGAGATTTTCCTGCCTATGTTCTCTTCTAGGACTTTTATGGTGTCACAACTTATATTCAAGTCTTTTATCCATCTTGAGTTTATTTTGGTGTGTGGTATAAGCTGGTGGTATTCTTGCTCTCTTTCTTTGCACAATGATGATTCTCTATAATGATTTATTTAGGTTTCTTAAAAAAATTTTGTGTGTCTTTGATTACTATGAAATTCATATGTAACAAAACATGTTTATGGCAGTCTATTTTAAGTTACTTGTCATTTAACTTTGAATGCATTCTAAAAGCAATACATTGTTTATTCACCCCCATTGATGTTTTACATTATTTTATATCTTTCATGTGCATGTGTATTTAATTCATTACTGTACTTACACTTGCCTTTACTACTTTTGTCTTTTAACCTTTATACTATCTTTATAATTGGCTGATCTGCTATAGTTATTAAATATTTGCCTTTATTAGGGAAATATTTTCTTATTTTTAGCTTTGGCTTTTTCTTTTCAATTTAAAGAAGACCCTTTAACGTTTTTTTGTAATGCCTCTTTTGTGGTGAACTCATTTAGATTTTGCTTGTCTGGGAAGCTTTTTCTCTCTCTGTTGCTGGGTAGAGTATTATTGGTGGTAGGCTTTTATCAGTTTTAATAGATTGTGGCATTCCTTTCTGGCCTGCAAAGTTTCTGTTGAAAAATCAGCTTATAGTCTTATGGGAGAATGCCTTGTATGTCACTAACTGCTTTTCTCTCGCTGCACTTAAAATTCTGTGTTTAACTTTTGGGATTTTAATTACCATGTGTTTTGGTGTGGGCCTCATCTTCTCGGAACTCTACTTCCTGGACTTGGATGTCTTTCCTTCACTGGTTAGAAAAGTTTTTGGATATCCTCTTCAAATATGTTTACTTTTCCTTTCTCTTCCTCTTTTCCTGGGAACCGTGATTTGAATGTTAGCATGTGTATTTTCCCAGAGGTCACTTAAACTATCTTCATGCTGTGATTCTTTCTCCTTTTTGACCTCCAACTCGGTAATTTCCAGTACCTTATCTTCCAGTTTGCCAAGTCAGTCTTCTGCATCAAATTTCAGGTTGATTCCCTCGTGTGTATGTGTGTGTGTGTGTGTGTTTTATTTTAATGATTGTATTCTTTAGTTCTGACAGGCTCATTTTTTTTTGTCTGTTGAATTTCTCACTGAGTTCATCTATTCTTCCATGTTTATTGAGCATCTTTAAAACCATTGTTTTGAACTCTTCATCTGGTAGATTGTCATTTTTTTCCATTCTTTTTTGTGAAACATGTTCTTTTTGCATGTTTTTCTATGAATTAGGAGAAACAGTCCCCTGTTCCTGAGGGAGTGGCATTGTGTAGGAGCTTCCCCTTTGTACACTGTGTGTGCTGAGTTCCTTGGCAGGGCAGTGGAGTATGGAGCTGGAGTCAGCCACAGGGAGACCTGGGGGTAAGCCTCCCTGGGCTGCCTTGGCTGAGGATGTAGCTGGATTGGTCTTGGGCCAAGGGGAGTCCTAGGAGTAAACCGACCTGATGCCTGAAGCTATAGCTGGGGTGGGCACGGGCTGTGGAAAGTCCTGGGGGCAAGCCACCATGGGACCGTTTTACCAGAAGCACATGCGAACCATGGTTGAATCCCAAGAGCAAGCTGTGCTGGGAATGCCTTGGCAGGCCATTTAGTTTTACTTAGAGTGGGCTCGGACTGTGGGAAGTCCTGGAGGCTGTGCCGAAGCCCGGTGCTGTGGGGCTGAAGTGAGAGTGGTTCTGAGGATGTTGCTGGGACGAGCTGCACCGGTGCGGGGGCTATGGGAAATCCCAGGGACAAGCAGCACTCGGGCCACCTTGGTGGGCTGGATGACAGTTGCAACTGGAGCCAGCCAAGGAGAGACCCAAGGATAAACTGTGCCAGAGCCCAGAGCTGTGGCTGGTGTGGGCGCGGGATGTGGGAATCTTGGGGGGAGCCCAGTGTGTACTGGGATGGCTCTGGCTGGCAGCTAGAGCACGACTGCTGCCTGTGCGATCAACAGGGAGGGGGGACCCAGCAACGGTGCCCTCTAGTACCTGACAACTCTAGCATTAGTAACTGGCTTTCTTTGCAGTGCAGTCTCGGTGCCCTTTAAACTGCTGCCTTTACACAGTGCCCCAGGATGGGTGAGTCTGTGTGTGGGCTTCAGTGATACCTCCCTACTGCACATTGATGCTTTTGGAGTGGGGTTCCCATGATACCATGTATCTCTCTCTCCGACCCATTTCTGTGGTCTCTCATTTGTTGTGCATAAGCTGTTCAGTCGGTCCTCAGTTCAGTATCTCTTTAAAGGTCAAAATGTCACTCCAAACAGACCTCATGACTGAATATATTACATTACATGATTGCTAGATATTAAGCTTCATTTGTGCAAGGAGAGGTGAAGAAAACAAGAAAGATCTATACAATAAAGTCAGGTCATAGGAGGTAAGAGAAATTCAAGGCAAAGGCAGAAAGAGCTTAGGTTAATCACTGATAGAAAATTAGAATAAGGTATGACCAGCTGTCTTTGGCATTTAATCTCCAGTTTCACATGAATTAATTATAGCTCTAACACACTGACAGTGAATGTGTGCTCATCCTACAGGAGACTCACGTTATCGACCAGACTGCAGTGAGTTGTGGGACCAGAGAAGGATGCTTTTATGTATTTAGCATCTATGCTGCTGCATGAAGCCCATTTCTTCATGAAACAAAAACAAACCATTATAAGAAAAATGAATTTTTTAATTATTTTTTCTCAGTGGCAGAGTCACATAGCTGTTTTGATACGATTTCCAGTTAGTTCTAAAATACTGCTCTTTGGAGTTGTAAAAATTCCATTGCAGAAAGACACAGAACAGACACAGGATAAATCATCACATCATTTATCAGATGGTTGTTCTAAAGATATTCTTTGCCTTATTTTCCTATAAGAAACGTGTGAAGGATCAAATTGGAAATTCTACTATCAGCCTATGACTATGGTTTGGGAGGAAAAAACCTAAAGGAAAAGACAAAATCAGTAACCTGGTTCTCTTGCAATGCTATGTCTATGTCTCTGCAGAAGTCTGCATGTTTGTGGGTATTTTTATTAGCTGGGAAATTTATAATTTCAAAAATCTAAGGAAATCTAAAATATAGTTTATATATATATATAAACTACATATATATATAAAAACTACATATATGTATATCTTCAATGTCTTTTTCCCTTGAGGCAGAAGCTGCTTTAGGAAAGGAGTCAAAACCTTTAACAGACAATCATTTGTTATTTATCAGAAATATCCAGACAGAAAATTGGCAAATTTGGTACACGGTTTAAAAAGTGAAATTTTACAAATTTTATAAAACTAAATTAAAATATGCACAGACATTTTTTACTGCCAAATGGTCAAAACTTCATGTTGTTTTTAAATCTGAAAGACTAAGGACCTTGGGGGAAAAAGCCACACCTAACACACAACGGTATTATTGTTAACAGAAGTAAAAAACCAGGTGGACAGACGCCATCAAAGAAAGAAAAATTAAGTAACCAGTTATCATTACAAGCTAGAGTTGTATTCCAATTTTAAAAGAAAATGTAACTACTTAAGTGGATGGTAATGTTCAAAACTAATGGAAATGATGTTACTGATGTAACAATTTATAAAACACTGTGAAAGAACATGCTCCGCAGGGTGTACATCCAATGAATTTAAAATCACACATGATCATGTTCAGGAGACCATTCACATGGACTGTCCCAAGGAACCTTTAAAAAAACCTACACTAAAGGTCTGGACAGTGAAAGCAGGGATACACTTCGTTTCTTATAGAGACACCAACACAGCAAATGCACTCCCATCTTAGCTGCCATTACACCAATCACAATTTTCAGCTTT
The DNA here is from genome assembly GCA_004026545.1 of Mormoops blainvillei. NCBI lineage: Eukaryota > Metazoa > Chordata > Mammalia > Chiroptera > Mormoopidae > Mormoops > Mormoops blainvillei. The sequence continues at coordinate 196,306 of PVJD01001783.1, read as the reverse complement.
ACAGAATAAAGCTACAGCATGTGAACTTACAATGTATTTATCTTTAAAATCATTTTTAAAGGACAGAGCTGTCATTTTTTTGGAAGTTAAAAACCAGCAGAAAAATGTAACTGATAAATGCAGTCTTTAAAATATTTTGTGGCTAATTATATGCTAATTTTCAAAATACAATAGAACCTTTGGTCCATGAGGCCTGTATGAAACAAAAGGCAGGTAAGGAGTTCCCGTTCATCAGTAAAAATACAAAGTTTATGAAAAAATTTCAATACTTATTAAAATCTTTTTACAGAATGCTTTTTTGTGGTTAAACATAAGAAATCTAATAAATAATGGTTGTGAGCAGGTAAAACACGTAAGTGAATTAAGATACTTTAATGACTGTCTCACAATCTTCTTTTGCAGCCATCAATAATTTCTTTCAATGTCAGCTGAAATACAATTACAATGATTTCTTATATTAACATATATCAGGATTTAATGCTTAAAATGTCCACTTTTCTCCCTCTAGGGCGGGGATAAGCAAACTATGGCCCCTGGCCACATTTGTCCTGCTGCCTGTTTCTGTAAATAAGGTTTTCTTGGCACACAGCCACACCCACTCAGTTATATACTGGCTGTGGATAATTTCATGCCATGGGGGGCAGAGGTGAGTGATTTATTACCCTATTAGAACTATATGATTCTCAAAGCCTGAATATTTACTATCTGATCCTTTACAGAAAGTTTGTCGACTCTTGTCCTAGGGTGTTCCTCAGACCAATCCGAAATAGTGCATGTTTCTCTACTTTTATTAATAACACTCATTCTCTTATTCTGGTGTATGTGTACAGGTCATGTATTTTGTACTTCATTTTATTTGTTGGTATATACTGAGGAACTCAACATCCTAGCTGAGTTCCCATGTTTAATATATAATATTTAGAACACAGCATTCTCTCTGGCTATAACCTGTTTGATTATAACCAGGTTTTGAGTTGGAAGATAATAGAATGGATGAGCCATACACTAACAGAATGGCCAGAAAGCTACGTCTTATTTTATATTGAATAAGGAAGTTGGATTGTGAAAAGAGTAACCAAAACCAAATATACCTCAAGGTAAATAACATTCTACTGGGAAAAACAGTTCGATAGTTTTCAAAACACACATATACATACCCAGAGCCACCCTCCCACCTATCATAAACTAATAGCTACAACATAAAGTATATTTGTTTAATAAATATATTACTGTTTATATACATATAGATACATCCATAAAAGACATGTTAAATAATTATCTGTATAATCAATACTACTTTAAGGTTTTTGTGTTTTAAAATTCCACATTCTATTAAAATTATCAAAATAATTATTTAAAAATACCAGGAATAAAACCAGTGAAGAGTTGCTTTCCATTCAAGTGTTTCTAAATCTTATCACTGGTTATCCAGACTCAGGCATGTATATAACTCAAGGGAACAGTCCACCTAAGGAAAAGTTAGCCATCAAAAGCATAACACCCTCCCACTTTTAATATTACTTCATAACAAATATGTATGCATGTAGGTATACATATAAAAACACTTTTTAGTTATATTACATATTCTCATAAATGAATTTTCATAAAAACACAAAGTTCTAGTTTCTACCAGTATTAAATATTTTATACTGGTTTGCATTTCTTTCAGATGTTTAGTCAATAACAAACTCTATCAGGATACAGAGGTCATAAAAAGGAGACTGAAAACTTCCGTATCACATGCAAGAAAGGAGGCAATACTAAGGGCCCATATTTGGCCACTTGGGTACTATTCCCTCTGTACTAAGACACAGAGACAATGAACTGGCTAATTACTGTGTAAAGTACAGTCAACTCTCGATTATTCAGGGGCAGAATATTCCAATGGGAATCCTTTCTCCTGGCAGTTTCACTATTTACTAACACACCTCTCTTATTTATTAGCAAGTCTGGTAAAAGATATGATAAAAGTGAAAGTTTTAGCTAAATTAAAGGTTTGGAGTCAGCTTTGGATTTAATTTAATGATGGATCCTTTTACTTATTGCTTTAGATAATTAAGAATTTGCCGTATCCAAAGTCTGCCAAATATCTGATTAAGTTCTAAAAGCAACATCAGTGCTTAAAAAAAAGAAGTGGAGAAGGGGGGACAATTTTCTTGACATCAGAAAATGGCTGTACCTTAACTTACAACTGTACTGAAGGATTTCAGTGCGGGTAGTTCAGAGCTATTCACTTCAGGGCAGGTGGCGGCAAGCTACATTACTTCCCATAGTCTAAAATCCATGAAGTAATGACAAATTGTTTGCTAAAAAGGTTTAGAAGGTCAAATAAAAAGGTGTGATAAACATTTTACCTAAAATCTCATTTAGGTAAATTCTCCAGAATTTAGTAAAATTTGGAAGAATCTCCAAACATTTATGATACTAAAATTAAGAAAACAGAAGTAAAACCATCATGTACAATTTAAGAGTGATTTTACACTAAAAAAAAAAAAAAAAAAAAGGTTTAGAATATGACTTAAAAAAAAAAGCTACTACACATTTGTAACCCTATTTTTGGCACTAGTTTTGCCTCTACATTTCAGCTTGTTCTACAGATAGTGACCCACAAAATCAAGGAGAACAATTTCACGAGTGGGGTCACTCTCAGACAGACACCACTCAGGATAGTTTGTGTGGTATCATCTGTATTATTTCTAGGTATAGAGGAGTTAGAGGAGTGCCACTCTCACTTCAAAAACAACAGCAATAATTATGTAGAACACCACTTTCCTGAATTAAGTTTGCTGAACACGGTTCAGATTATTGGATATGTCAATATGCACAATGCCTTTTAGAAGCATTTACTGTGTACCCAAATCCTACTTCATGCAACACACAGTGTCGCACAAGTAGTGAAAATGTTATCCTAGTCAAAGGTGCTTGGACATTATTTTCAGGCAGCATTTTACCTTTATTTTAAGTTCACACTAGATTAAGTTTTAGGAGAAAGAAAATGCCAATGAATTTATTTAATATATTTTAATATATTATATAAAACTAGGACAGACACTTTTATTTACCTAAACTGTTACTTTAATTTTCTACCTTATTCTAGACCTCAATTTTACTTAAAAAATTTGTATTTAAATAAGGGATAAAATGTTGCCCAAAAGTCTAATCATAGTTACACATTTGTGTTTTAACTAGATCTACAAATCAAAATAGTTCTTATAGTTAAAAAGATACAATTTGTATCAACAGTAAAAGGTACTTTCTGGTTTTTCAGGGCTTTACTTCAAACCGTAGCATATGAATGATCAGAATAACCAGGGCTTCTTGGCAGACTGCAGAGACAGATCCAAGTCAGTCGGTTACACTAAGTAAAGTTCAAAAACTGAAGGCAACAGGGAAGTCATGTCAATCACACAACTGCCACTGCTTGCAGTATCTGTCTTCTAACAGACAAAAATGAACTAGCATCTAGCAAAACCCATGACTTTGAAACCAGAAATATCCCTTACTAATACTAAAACAGATTTTAGTCTGTATCTAAAACTACACTATTTGTGGCAAGAATCTGGCCTTAATAATATAACAGGCCCCCCATAAAACTACCTTCAGGAAAATGGAAAATATACAGTATCTTACAAAAATTTTAAGTTACCATTTACAACTCCTCCATCACCATTTCCATAGTGCAGTATCAATAAATGTTGCATATCCTCAACACATAAAACCATCTCAGGCCAGCCTTGATAAATAGCAGGAAAGCTAAAGAGTATATTAAATATAAAAGTTGCATTGAGAATAATTAGATTCATTAAAAACAGGCAATTACTGCAAAAAGGTTATTTTATCCAGTATTGTTGTGCCCTCAAACAAAAAGACAAACACTAAAAATACAGCTCAATGGAACTCTAGGAATTCAATTCCATTTCTACCATCTAGAAGCACATCATAGCTGGATAACAAAGCTCTAAACTGTAACAGTTACGGCTTTCACCTTATTCATAAAAAAAAAAAAGAAATGGAAATATTTTTTCCATTGATTGCATCTTCTTTCCTTTAAATTCACCATATTAAATTACTTAACAGACAAAAAAGTCCAAACAAAAATAAAACAATGAAAAGTGCCATATTGTAAATCGTCCTAACGTATACTGTTACCCATTTCAACATAAACTGGTAACTTACATTTGTTTAAAATATAAAGTCAGTGCTGTAGTATATCTTTGTTTCTATAAATAATGATTATAGCACAAAGAAGCCCACTTTCCCCAAATAAAAATAACTTAAAAAGCTGTAAAAGATTCCAATTAAGCTTGGCTTGAAAAAATAGTTTGCTAGGTCTAGTCAAATGTTCAACATTCTGAAGGTGTAATTGCTTGCAATTGATAGAGAAACACCAAGTTAATAAAAACATGAAATAAGGATAAAAAGTGCTGCATATAAACCCCTGATGCACCAAAGATTAATATCAAAGATCACAGATACATCTAATAAATCAAACTGGAAAAATTTCCAGCCAAGGATATAGCTTTAAAAAGGAAATGTTAAAAAAAAGTTTGAATGTAAAGCAATCCCGTGATACTTCCACTATGTGGGGCTATACATACAGATTCCATGATACAGTATTTCACATAAATGGATACTATATAACCTCCTTGATGAGAAGGAGATCACATGTGCTATTGTAGCAAACCTCCCTCAGCATTTGAGCTGAACAAAAAACTAAACACCACAAAGATGCATCATCTTTCAGTAGCCCAGCTGCGATTTCTCCACCAAGATGGCTGCGGCGAGCTGCTGGGCATCTGTCACGTGAGGGTTCCTCTTCATGACAATTCTCACAAGGTCAGGGGGGAAGATGTTGCACAAGTTAATATAAACCTTCTCTCGGTTGTCTTGATACCGTGGGGGGTCTCGCGGCAGTCCACAGTACGGCACCCGCCACGCGGGCTCCTGCTGCTCAGGTAGGCTCTGGAAGGTGAACTGCTCGTAGCATGGCTGTGTGGAGTTATCAGGCAAGGAGTAAGTCTGCCGATAGCCATACGCCTCAATCCCGTAACCCTGCCTGTCCCAGGTTCCCAGCCCTTCCTGGCGGGAGTAAGGCTTTCTTTGTCTTGAAGGAGAACCGTCGTACAGCCGGGAGTCAGAAATGCTGTCTATTCTGGTGGCCACTAAGGACCGTCCTAGGTGTGGTGCCTTAGAGTGCGCTGAACCTGGAGGAGAAGGGTAATCACCAGGACAACTGGACCGGGCTCCCACAGCTGGGTGCTGCAGGTGCACCGCCAGATGTGGAAGAGGAGGCTTGTGATGGTACTTTGGTTCTTCATGACTGTAACTTTGCACTCTGGTTAAGGAGTCGTGAAAAGTCTGCAGGAAGGGTTGGGAATTAAGGCGGCTGTGAGGGTACATGTGTTGACACTTTAAATTCTCTTCTAGTTGTGGGTCAGGAGAACTGACATAGGACCGGTCATTGTACCCCACATAGGAGTCACTGCTCCCACAGCTCATGCTCCCTTCACTGCTGCAGTCAGAAGCTACAGAACTTATCCTATAATCTGTGTCTAAGGAAAAACGCCTTTCAGGACTTCGTGGGCCTGAGATACTTAGGTTTGAATATGCATTCAACATGGAATAATATCCAATGTCAACAGGCGAGTCACATTTTGGATACGGTTCATAAGGCATTGGCGTTCCATGATTTTTGGTTGCCATCATCATTGGAGGATATTGTCCCTGTGGTCTTTGATCCTGAGGTGGGAAATGAACCCCAGAAGGAAGGCCATTGCTTAAAGATGTAGTGCTTTGGGGTTTTGCAGTAGATGTAGCCGGTATACTAACTAAGGAAGGTACAGACCTGGTTTCCAATTTGTTTTTGGTGGGAAGCTTTTCCTCTAGGTCTTGGTAGACTTGAGTCCTAATGCTGGGATCCGACTGCCTCTTTGGAGCACCTCGTTTGCCATCAGAAGTGCTGTCAGCCTTGGTGCTGCAGGGGACACTGTTGCTTTTCACCAGTCCTCCTTCATTTGCAGTTTTGGCAGCTGTGTTTCTTGACATGGCACGAAGCTCATCAGCCACTGACCGCTGGGGCTGGCTGCCCCTTTCCGGATGGTAATATTTGCACTTGTGTCCATAGGTACACTTCTTTCCTATGAAGAGTAAAATTAATTAGGCAAAGGAGCACACCACCAGGTCGGAAAACTCAGTCTGGCATGGCTACTTTAATTTGTAAAAGAAACGAAAGCCGAAATTGGAGATATACCGAGTGTGACTCTGCTCCTTACTTTTGAGAAATGCCACCTTTTAGTCTTCCCTCCTCAGGGCTGTTCACAGCACTAAGAAAGCTGGCTGAATGATTAATAATCACCTCCAGAGTTTCTGGCTAATATCCTGTGTCCTCAACGATTACCTACCAATTCTCTTCCAGTATGACTTTATAATCGGGTAGGACATTCTGTTTTGGGAAAAAATATGTATTGCTGTAATGTGATAAAACCATTCTAATCTGATGTGTATCCAGATATAAGAAGTCCAAATTTTTATCTACCTGAAAACTCACGTAGAATTGACTAAGTGAGTTTTTGGACCCATGTTTTAATACAGGGAAATGTATTTGCATTGAACCCAACTATGTAAAAATAATTACTACTTTTTCATGGTTAGGATGTTTTGTTAAATTTAATTATACTCAAAACAACTACATACTATGCCATAGAAAACTAAAAATGTTTATTAACAAAAGTCTAACAACATACTGAGTTCTAAAGGCACATATTAAACACTCAAAAAGAAAGTTACCATATGGACAAGGCTGCTTTTTGTGTTCAGGAACAATAGGCTTCTTCCTCAGAAAATTGTCCAGGCTTGGGCCGTGTCTGCCAAGAGGGTCATCAGGAGGCATGAACCTGTCACAGATAAAATACAAGATTATACCTAAGTAGGAAGTTGATAATTTAATGCCAAAAACAGTGCAAATATTTATTACTGTACGGTATTTGTTTTTTCAATGTTAATCCAAGTACTTTGAATCAACATTTATAGGATAAAAGTATTAGTACACAAAATTCTCTTTTCTTTCTTTTTTTTTTAAGATTTTATTTATTTTATTTTTAGACAAAGGGGAAGGGAGGGAGAAAGAGAGGAAGAGAAACATCAATGTGTGGTTGCCTCTTGCGTGCCCCGCACTGGGGACCTGGTCTGCAGCCCAGGCATGTGCCCTGACTAGGAATTGAACCAGCAACCCTTTGGTTCACAGGCTGACGCTCAATCCACTGAACTACACCAGCTGGAGTCAAAGTTCTCTTTTCTTGATGAAAACAAAATTAAACTGTATCAAGCTGAACTCATTACTTGTTTTAATTCACATAACTTTTGAGTCTAGCATGTTCTAATTATTTCTTCCTTCCTCTCAGCCTTGGGATTTTGTGACATTTTAGGAGACTTTTATAAACATCAATCCTGTGAAGTTGTATGAACTGGGGGCAGTAGGGGGGAGTGACGAGGGGCAGCTGAGGAACAGAAGGGAGATATAGTATAAACTGACAGGAAGACTGCAACTAACCGAAGCCCTAGTGTGTGTCAGCTACTGTGCGCACATCATCTCATTTAATCCTAGCAAGATCCCTGAACTATTAGCTCTATTTTATAGATCAATACAGTTTTCTAATTTAGGCTTAGATAAATTAAGTTACTTTTATCTAAGGTCACACGGTATAGTCAAGATGTCTAACTACAGAGTCCATTCTCTTCCCACTCTACTAAGTTGCTTCTCAGCAGATATAGAAAATGTCTTAAGAAAATAAATTTATAAAACATGGTAGGTCTTTGGGGTCGGGACACATAGCATCCAATGTAATCTTCCCTCCACCATAGATGGTGCCATCCTGGGATGGGTCCAAGCCCCTCCATGACCTCATTGTAGCAAACAGACCCAGTGTTGCTGGGTTTGACCCCGAAGGGACCTGGTTTTGGGGCCAGGAATTGACGCAATGGGATCAGAGTTGAAAGTTCCTAAAGCCCGCCGGACTTTCTGTAAGAAGTGTGGCAGGCAAGCATGAACCCCACAAAGTAACACAGTACAAGAAGGGGAAAGATTCTCTATGCTCGGGGAAAGCGACATTATGACAGGAAGCAGAGTGGCTATGGTGGGCAGACTAAGCCGATTTGCCACAAAAAGGCTAAAACCGAAGAGAAGATTGTGCTGAGGTTCGACTGCACTGAGCCCAGCTGCAGATCTAAGATGCTGGCTATTGTGAGATGCAAGCATTTTGAACTGGGAGGAGATAAGAGAAACGGCCAAGTGATCTAGTTCTAAGCTTCATATTTTGTTTTATTATGTGACAATAAAATCTTGAGGGTATGTTCACTTCAAAAAAAATACTTATTATTTTGGTATGACTGTTCAATGGAAGCAAGAATTCATGTCATGCATAATGAAAAGCAGTTATGACTGAAAAGTTCTGCTACTAGTTATGTCACTGTTTGAACTTGACATAAACCAATAAAATGTGAATAATGTATGAACTCTTAAGGGGGAGTCAACATGGCTGAGTAATAACATTTAGCAAAAATAATGTTTAATATTAATATAAAAACAGTATGCATTAAAATTTTAAAAATAGAAAAGTCACTCAATCCTACAATCTTAATACCATTAATTTCCACTTATGTGTTGTATTTTTCTGTATGCATACACCATTTTACAAATACAAAGTTTATGCTTTGTCTTCTTAACATATTTTTCCATGTTTCTTCACAGCATTTCATAATCTTAATTCAGGAAAGCAGTATTATTTGTAAGTAAATGGTTTTACTTACTTGTCATTGACAAATGAATACATTAATAATCGTTCATCTATGAACTTCTTCCATTCTGGTTTTTCATTAGCCAAATCCCTGTAGTTATCATTGGACACAATTATACCATCTGACTCAAAAGCCAGCTTCACGATGAACCTGTCGTCATAGCACACCACTCTCCTCCCCTGGACTCGCCGGGACGGTGTAAACACCAGGATTTTCTCCTTCTCCAATTTACGAAGAATTTCTTGATCTGCAGTGTAGAATTTCAGGAATAAATACATACAGAACACATATAGCAACTTTCATACAATGTAACATTTTGTAAGATAAGCTGGATATATGCAGTTACTTAATTAGGGATTATGATTTACAGTTTGTAGGTGTAGCAAATTTGTAACTCCCAATAATGTTTTTCCTTCAGGATTTCCAATAACAAAAGCTTTAAAAATAGCCCCCTCCAATGAACTTAAAAAATGTAAGTTTAAAACGTCAAAACTTTTTAAAGTTAAAAATAATTTAAAAGTGTAAAACTTAAAACATGACTGAGCAGCTTGTGACTTACATCCCTTCTTACTACTTTTGCTTCTGCTCCCTGTCATCCCACCACTGTGAATTCTGACACAGAGTGCCAGGTATAAGCCGACAGATGGCATCATTTAAAAAAAGAAAAACAAAAAGGCTTACTAGCTCTCAATGGTTATTAACTGGAGTCACTAATTTATTTAAAATTCTCTCTCTTGACCAGACACTCACTCACTACATGCCTACTCTTGATATGTACTATGCTAAGTGTTAATGGCCACCAAGATTAAGAATGACCACTCCTCAGAGAGGTGTCAGGTACTGGACTGGATAAATATGTAAACCAGGTAAACAAAGGGTTGTAATGGCCATAACAGAAGTATGAGCAGGGTATGAGGGAAGAGGGGATGGTCAACTCCCTTCAATACTGGCATATAGATTTCATGACGTTCCTGATAAAATTCCAAAGATCATCAAGACCAGAACTTTGGTTTAAAAAAACAGCAGAGAAATGGAAGAAACGTTGATCTTAAAAATCGGCAAGTCATGGATAGATCGCAGGTTCTGCTACTTTCTGTATATATGGCAATCAGCCTTACTGAGGCTCTTTCTTTGAGTTCTTAAATGCAGTCGACGGGCTGTGAGGAGTCAATGAGTTATATACGTGTAAAAGCCCTTAGCACAGCGCCTGGAAAGCTCTCAATAAACATGGTGTTCTACTTAACTTTGTTTATAAATGTATGTATTGGCTGGTCTCCTTTAAAAGTCACAGAAAACCAATATGAAATTAAAAGCCCAGTCTCAACTATAAAATCTGTAACCTCATAGTTATTTTGTGTGTTCCCCTGATAAACACTTTGAGGTCAGGTGTGAGGTCTCATTTATCTTTGTGTCTACTGGCAGCTCAGCACACCCATAGAGCCTCAATAAATGTCTGCAAATGAATACACGAGCTACTTAACGAAGGACATTCAGAGGTCTTCCAGTTTATTTACTGTCTATGTCAAGAACAGTCCAGGGTACTTCATTTGTCAGAGTGTTTAGTCATGCAAGATATGCCTGGATCCTCAACAAAATGATTGAAGGAGATGGTGTGCTGACCTAACAGTCCCCATCATCATCGCTTTACATTTCTTAAACAGCTAATGAGAAAAAAAAGGACACTACTTAGGATGATAATTAGATGACAATTAGGATAAGTAATCCTAACTTAAGTAAATATGGGGTTAGTATAGCTAGTAAGTTAACTGAATCTCTAGTTCCCTGCACAGTACCTGATACATAGCTGAGTACTTGCTTGTTAAGTATTTGATAAATCAACAGTAGACTGGCAAAAGTGCTAGTCTGAATCTATGTCTGAGAACCTGAAAACATTTCTTATCAAGTTTCTTTTTCTGACAGAGTGAAAAGATATGGGACTATTCAATTTACCAGTTATTATCTGGGAAATAAGGTTTCAGTCAAGGGAATTATTATCCTGGGAGAGACAACACCTAACCACCTCTGAGAGCAGATGTATGCACCTTCCTTTGTGTTCCAGATACATTATGCTGAAATTTTTAAAGTTAAACTGAGCCACAACCTGCACTGTCTATTATCATTTTAACTTCTTGATCTCATATTCCCTTTGTGCTCAAGAAGCTTTCTACTCATTTTCATATTTAAATATTATTTGTTTCGTTTTCAGTTTGATTACTGTTAATATCTGGGCACGTTTCCTTTTAGTCATTTTCTGTGTATTTTTTCTTTCCATTGTTTATGTATGCACACAACATGTATGTATATGTGTACTTATATACCCATACACTGTTATAAACCTGCCTTTTATGTAAAAGAATACTTCCTCAGGTCATTAAAAATTCTGCCTAATAATCTAAGATATATTTTGTTCTGTCAATATATACTAATTTATTGAACCACATTTTAAACGAAGGTACAGGTTGTTTCCTTTTTTGCTTCTATTGTAAGTAATGTTGCACCGAACACCTCTGTGGTCAGGAATCTTCGGATAGGCCCCACTTATTTTCGGGAGAGTTATTCACAGAAGGGGCGATAGTAGATCTAGAGTACTAATATTTTAAGACCAAACTTTTCTAGAAAGGTTGTAACAATTTACGTCTCCATAGCGCTGTAGAAGTAACTCCCTGAAAACGTTGGGTATTATCAGGTTTTTATTTCTGTGAATTTGATGGGTGAAAAATAAGACTTGTTTAAATTTATATTTCCTTAATAACTAAGGAGGTTGAGCACTTTTTTCTCTTATTTGGCACTTGCATTTTTCTGGGAGCTGTCTACTCCTCCTAGGTTACCAGTTATACATTGGGGAGATCTTAGTTTTATCAAGGTGTATGAGCTATTTTTACATTAAGGACATGGATTCTGTGTTTGTTAGTTGTATTTTTTTTCTTAGGCAAATAAGAAGATTTCTCATTTTTAAGAAGATTTCCCCAAATACAGAAGTGTACATTTTGAGGCAATTAAATATATCTTTTCCGTCATAAATTCTCTAAAAAATTTAAGTTTAGACAGGTATTCCCAGCCATTCAAAGACTATTTATAGTTTCTTAAGGTTTAATTTTTGACAATTAATTCTTCAGCCATCTGGAATTGACTGTTATATGGTGTAAGGATCTAGGTATGTATAACTCTTCCATAGAGTTATCCATCGTCTTGGTACTACTGGCTGAATTACGCCTTCCTCTCCTGCTTTTCAGTTTATATAGGCTGGGGTCTGAGTCCATGGCTCTGAACTTCACCATAACTCTCACCCATCTATTCTTATGCTAGTTTGATAATGATTTAATGATTATAGATAAAAATAAAAATCTTAACATAAGACTTCAGGTACATGGTAAATGGTCTCTCCATTTATTTTTGACTTTGAAGTGTATTTTCTTCACACAAGGTCCTCAGCTTTTGTTAATGTTGGAGGTGGAGAGTTAGATGCTGACTGAGAATTACTTAATTTGAGCAAAATGTTCAGCAACAAAATTAGCAGGCACAGAAGACATTTTTGCCTGAAACTCATATACTTAGGAATTACAAAATAATGCAAAAATAAGATACTGTATTGGGATAGAGTCACTTCCTGCCCCTCGACACCAGACAGCATACCCTGAGTTTCACAGATCTTTTTTGATCTTCAGTCACTATAATTTGATATTTACTTAGTCTAATTCTTATAGCAGATGAGGAAATTGGGGTACAAAAAGGTTCAGTGTATCCTATGGCTAGTAAATGGCAAAGCCGGAATTTGAATCTAGGTCTCCCAACACCTATCATGTCTCTAAAGGTCAGAATTTCACCAAATTTGAAGTAAAAATTTCCAAATTAAAAAAAAAAGTCTTAAGTAACAAGGGTTACTGTTTAGTTAGCAGAATCAGATAGTTTTTAAACTTGAAAATAACTTTGATGTTCCACCAAGACCATGTGGCAGCTACACAGGCTGAGTGAGCAGAAACGGACTAACACGGCGCTCAGTGGAGCACCCGACAGCGCCAGGCACCTGCACATACGAACGGAAACTAAAAACGAACGGCTCATAGGGCTCACCTGTGATGAGAGCATCAGGTCGGGACTGCTCTTTTCTCCAAGCAGGAACAAAAACTGTAATATCTTTGTGGCCTCTTTCCAAAAACCAATCCACTGCCAATTTTATTCCTCGGCAGGAAAATACTTCTTTGTTTCCATGGCTGAAAGATTATTTTAAAATACAACACAACAAAACCTAAGTTTAAATTAATTCAAATTTGTAAACAGAAATGATGACTTAATTACAATAGTCACAGGATATTTCAAATTTAGGATGGAGCTGAATATCTCTGAGAAACACTAAGATAACCTAGGAGTGCAAAATGGAAATCTGTGAGGAAGAAAAACAAGAAAATGGGGATGATTATTGTGTGGAGAATAAAGAAAAATATGCTTTCAAATGCAAGGTTGTAAAGGTTAACTAATCAAAAAGGCACACGCTCTTTTTGACCAGAATGGGAAAAAAAGAAAGGGTCCTCAAACACAGCAAGCATAATTTTAGTCAAATGTAAAAAAGAAGTCACATAGAAAAAAAATCTGTAAAAACAACGGAATGGAACACTCATTTGTTTTTAAAAACTTCTTTCTCATGAGTTCTTATAGGTATATTTTGATATAATGATTAAGTAATGCACAAAATTTATATGGTGATCATGTGTAAGAACATACACATGTGCACTAAAGGGAAAAATATGTGCACAATGCTTAATCTCATGTAAGAAACACTTTCCATGTCCTTCAAGGAGAAGGCACCTGGTTTCTATTTAACATTATTGTGTTAGACAAGGATTAATGATGACAAAAGGGCATTCAAAGCTGGATTAGCAGTTTTAGTGCTTAAAAGAAAATGTCCAACTAAGAGTATAGTCATTCAACAAATATTTATGTAGCACTAGGTTCTGCTTACGCACTGTAATCTAATAATTCAAAACAACACTTTTAGTGTTTTTTCTTTTTAATACGGTCTCCTGTTTTGAATGCAATAACAACATTCTTTTATGGTTTGAGCTTTGAAGGCTCCATTTCTTACTGTAATGGAAACAGATATTCTTCACTTCTTATGGCTAAGGAAGGCTAAATGAAATACATAGATAAATGCTTTACTAATTTTTAGCACAAATCAAACATTAAGTATACTAATATATTGTTCTAGGGGTCCCCTGGGAAGCACGAGAACCATCTAAATATGGCTAATCATTTTAAAAACAAAAAAGAAATAGACCACCTTGTTTTTTAGATATCAAAGCCTGTACAAGTAAACCACAGAAGACTTTATGGTCCCACACAACCGTCCTAAGGAGCCAGGGCACGATCAGAGGTGAAATCAGATGTGCTGGAGGTTTCAGAGAAAGGGATACTAGATGGGGGAGTTTGAAGTCACATTTTCTAGGTGAGAAGGGTTACCAAATAGCCTCACCAATGCCCCAGCAAATGATATAAGGTGAGGTTAGGTTTCCTGGAAAATACTGATTATTTCATCAGTCTTCTGAAAAACTACAGAAATCACAGTAGCATCTCTTGAGAGAATATATATACTAACTATTCCTAAATATAAAAACTCAACTTGCTAAAACCTGTTTTATTTTGTATTAATGCTTTGCAATCTAAGTGTATTATTATTTGCTAGTCATTAATGACATTTAGTTTACTGAGACTTCTGGCTCTGAGAGATGACTATAAGCATTTTTTCCCCACTTGGTAAGAACAACTCACATTTTACTATAAGAAGAGAAGGGTCTATCTTCTAGTTAAAGAATTTTCATAAAAAGTGGGTAAACAGCAAACACAAGACAAAGATTCTATACATGCTGAAACAGGACATTGTACCGTGTAATACTGATAATAAAGGCTGTTTTCATATGGTCTCCTTCTCCTCTGCCCCTTACTCCCCAACTCGCATTCCACAAAGCCTCAGAGGGAGAAAACGAGGAGGATGAAAGGTGCCACATTGTGAATGGTCACTGGAAACATAAAGAGCCTGGCTTTCTGAGCAGATGGACCCAGACCTATCTCCGATCTTGTTATTTGAGGGAAAAAGATCCTCCCTCATTTGTTCAGGAAACTGTAGTCAATTTTTCTGTTATTTGCTGCTATACACATCCTTAACGGCTACATTAGTTATACCATAAACAAAAAAACCTAGCAAAGCTATATATTAATATCAGAAAAAAATATTTTAAGGCAAAAATTATGAGCGATAAAAGTTATTACATAATAGTAATAAAGGAACAATTCACAAGGAAGCTATAATAATTATGAACTCAGTCTCCATGTCAGTTATGCAAAAGATCACGGGATTACTAGAAGAAATGAACGAATCCACAATCATACAATGGACGGATGAAGCAGAAAACACTTAGTGAGACTGTAGACTGGAATGATCAATTACAATCTTCATCTAATGGATGGGTGGACAAAGACCTGCACAAAATTAGCGAAGAGAAAACCTTTTCAAGAGCACAGAAGAGACTGATGAAATTAGCTGTGTATGAGGCCACAGAACAGGTTTCAACAGACATCATACATCTGCATTATAAAACAACATTTTTGACAATGTTATTACATTGAAGATGTAAGGTTCTAGTTCAAAATTAGTATTGTTATTCACCAACAAACCAATTAAAATTTTTAATTTAAAAAATGATCTCATTTGTAATAGTAACAAACCTAAAACTAAACAAACCTAAAAGAAAAGGTATGCAAGAGATTTATAAAGATGAAAACCTGCATTAAAGGGAATAAAAGAAGACCTAAGTGATGGTAAGACTCAACTTCTGAAGAAGCAATTCTCGAATTAATCTATAGTGTGCTGCAATTCCAATAAAAATCCTCAAAGGGTTTTTTTATGGAACTTGATAAACTGATCCTAAAATAAATACAGAAAAACAAAAGGCCAAGAACTGTTAAGCAATTCTGAAGAACAAAAGAGGGACATCCCCACCAGTTATCAATACTTAGTATAAAACTACAGAAATCCAATCAATGTTATATTGGTATAGGCAAAGATAAAAAAACCCCAAAAAATATGTAACAGAAAAGTAAGTGTAAGGTGACACACATGTATAAATGATAAAAGTGACATTACGAATCAATGAAGAAAACCATTCAACAAATAGTACTAGGGCAACTGGTTATTTATATGGGAAAAATAAACTTGTATTTTTATCTCATACCATACACAAAAATAAACTGTAGACAGATCAAAGATTTAAATATGAAAAGATATTGTAAAGCTCTTAGCAGAAATTATAGGAGACATTCACATTAGGAGAGAAAAATATTTCTTAAAGAAGACATGCAACAACATGCTTTGTCAAGGAAAAGACTGATACATTTGGGCGCATAAAACTTCTTTATGCAAAAGACTCCATAAACAAAATAAAAATGCCATACACCGGGAGAAGGTATTTATAACAGACAGAACCAACCCAAAGGCTAGTACTCAGAATATATAAAGTACTCCTAACATTGAGAAGAGTAACTTTTCTTTTTTTAAGACAAAAGATATGAACAGTGAATTCACAGAAGAGGAAACCCAAATGACCAACAAAGATGAAAAGATGCTCAATAGTAAAGAAATGCAAATTAAAGCCAAAAAAAAAAAAAAAAAAAAGAGGGACACCACTTCACACTCATCAGTTTGGAAAAATAAAGTCTGCAAATACCAGATGTTGCCAAGGATGTGTGAAAGTAAGAACTCATACATTACAGGTGGGAGTGTGAATTGGGATAACAATTCAGGAGAGCAATCTGGCAATACTTTATAAAGTCGAAGGCATGTTTTCTCTAAAACACAGTATTCTACATTTAGGTATAGTAAAACCCAACAGTAACTTGAAATCAGATTTAATGCAGTTAGTAGTTGGCTTTCATCCTCTGCCCAGCCTTAAATCTCACAAGGGGGCAGGCTAATGTCTTATCTCCTACAGGGAGAGGGAAAGTCAATCTTCCCCTTACCAGGCCAGAGAAATGAATGCTGACTAGGAAATCCCCTGGAATTGCTGCTTGTTGCCTTAGAATTTCTTGCCAGCCAAGGCCCAGAATCATCCCTAGTAATATTAAAGTCCAAGCAGACCTACTACCTGGGTCCAAACTGCAGGTGGGACCTCCACAGATTAGGAGGCTGTGGGAGACTGAACTTAATCTAACCCGACAGAATGAGGCATGTTGAAGGATGTGACTAATCACATGTACTGGATACAATATAAGGGGCACCTGAGGAGGCTCTGATAACCAATGATAACAGAGTAAGCCTGATAAAAACTGTGAGCAACAGGGTGTTAAGAGTAAGCATAAAATACCTACTGGTACAAAGTAACTATCTGCTGAGTGTTTACTGTAGCCACGTATGGGCTATAGCTGCATGAATTCAGGGTTATTTTTCCTCAGTAATAAAAACAGCTAATTATATATTTATGAATTGGCATATTCCTTTGGGCCTTAATTTCTTTTTTATTTCAACCATTTGGTAATAAGGATGGTATACCTCAAGTGAGTCCTTTGCTGGGAAAATTTGTTGGAAGATTTTGGTCACTTTTGATCAGGTAAAAAAACCTTAATATTTGTTAAAAAGTATCCCTTCAACTACTTTGGCTCAGTGGGATTGGGCTCCCAGGGAAAATTCTGAGTCCTTGTTGCAAATTTTGAGTTACTATTGAGCAAAATGGGTTATGTAGGCTTGAACGTTGCATATGATTCAATGGTAGAAAAATACAAAAAGCCTGCCAGCAGGTCTCTTTCTTAAAAGGCTTACTTTACTGTCATGTTTGGAATAAGCAAGCTTATAAAAATCCTGCTTTGTGCCCTGGCTGTTATGGTTCGGTGGACTGAGTACTGGCCTGCGAACCAAAGGGTCGCTGGTTCGATTCCTAGTCAGGACACATGCCTGGGTTGCGGGCCAGGTTCCCAGTTAGGGGCATATGAGGCAACCACACATTGATGTTTCTCTCCCTCTCTTTCTCCCCCTCTTCCCCTGTCTCTAAAAATAAATACATAAAATCTTAAAAAAAAAAAATCCTGCTTTGCAATGGCCAGAGGAAGGCTCATTTGAAGTGGATGAACTGGTATAGTTAGAGATTTTTTAGAAAAACCAAACTTTAAGCAGAAGAATTACTGGTACCTCTGGAACTCAGGAAATAAACGAATGAACTGGACAGCCATAAGAATGAATTAAGAAGCTGAAAGTTCCTTCCTCTTTCTCCAGGTTCACAGCCGTTCTCCGCTGTTGCCCCTGCACCCTCTATTCCCCCTTCGCCCTTCTTTGCCTCTAGCGGGGATCTAGATGGAGATGATGACTTCTTAGATGGATGGTTCCCGATGGCCTTAGGATGTGGGGTAGGTTGCAATCGGAGAGAGAGAACTGCCAGCCTTATTTAAATGTTCTGATACGGATTCTACCCCTAAAAATCCCTTGACATTCAACATGCAAAACATAGAGAGGGAAGCAGAAATCATGAACAGGAAGGAACAAAGAGTCTGAGAATTCGGAGAAAAGACTGTCCTAGAATTAAGGCATCAGGTCGGTGAATGGTTGCACAGATAACTTGGAAGAAAGGGAAACAGCAAATTGAGACTGAAACCATACCAACTTTCATCTCAATGTGATAAAAAACCAGCCCTATTCTCTTGGTGCCCCAAGGACTCAAATGCCATCTGTGAATTCAGTGTTCGGAAAGAGAGCAAACTCTTTTCTTGTCCAGGGCTGCTGGGTAGATCAGATGTGATGAGAGTGCACATGCCCTTCTTCCTAGTTCGTATTTCCACCTTAAGGGTTATTTTCCAGTGCTTTGGAAAGATCTGTAAAAATGCACCAAGTTGCATGGAGTGTTGCCTCTTGATGACTCTGCTCGACTAATTGAACAGGCATAATGGGGTCAAATGATAAACCCTCACGTGGGGGTGCCACGGCCTCAGGCATCTCCTCCCACTCAGCTGTTCTGCCAGGGATACCCACTGTGAGGTGGTCTCTGAATCCCTTCTGCAGCAGGTGACCAACCCAGGCTGCTGCATGAGCCCCCGCTGATTTTCATCAGTGGTTCAGTAAGGCATTTTCTAAATTAACAGGGATGGATTCAGGAGCAGATCAGAATAGACCCTTAATCTCTCCAGTTTTGTGGTAGCCTTGTTGCTGGAATTTAAATGAGGAAAGGTACCTGGGTGACAAGGATGGGCAGTTTCTCAGGTACTGGTAACAGCAATCCAGTTTTGGGGGAAAAATGGAGAAAGCTGAAAAAAAGAAACTCAAGACTGCAGTGCACCTGCCCAGTCAGAATAATTCACAAAGGCAGCGAACCTTTTTTTGGGAACACCAACAAATAAGACAGGACTCTCTAAAGAAAAGTCAGTACATCACTACTGTAAGAAGCCAAGGACACTGGAAAGAGGAATGCTGACAGAGACTGAGGAAACGCAATGAATGCAACCTAACTATGAAGCTGTAAGATGTGCACCGGAAGCCTCTTCTCCCTAGGAAATCAGACAGGAAATAACTGGCAAAGAGCACAAACTAATGAGCAAAACTAACATAACTGGAGAACTTCTGAGCCAGGAAAGGGAACCCTTTATATGTGCATTTTTTCCCGCCTTAGTCTTTGCCTGTCCTTTCTTAGAGCCAAGTATTCTGTGATTCCTACTGATCTTTCTTGTTTTACTTGAACTCAGGAAAACATACAGGTTGTGGGTATCACTGAACAGCCTTCTGCCTGCTCTTTCTCCTCTGAAGTTCCTGAGCAAATAGGTTGGCTGTGGAAGGAATGCACCACTCTTCCTTATACTCTGGTGCTCATTAAAAGTATCTGTTGACTTAATTTTATTTTTTCTCAAGTTTTAGGCCCAATTATAAATAAACATAGTTAGACATATGAAAATAGATTTTAAAGAATTCTGAAAAAATGCCTTTAAGGCCTTCTTCATTAATACACTTTCCATGTCTAATGAATGTTACAAAGAAATTCTCTTACTTCTATTCTATGTTCCTTAGGCAGGGAGGAAGGAGTGCAGCTGGATATCATCTTCAACAGGGAAACAAGAGTATTTTACTTCCTATCACTGTTGTCTAATTAAATTTCATATTTTATTTGAGAACCTATTAATTCCATGTGCTGACTCATGGGCATCTAGAATTCTTCCTTTTGTACTACTGATTGATGTCTACTTTGTCACTTTTCTAGCTACTCAACTTCATTATCTCTGATTTCTTTTCAAAGATCACTTTGAAGCTAAACCTAGTTGTCAGGATGCTAAATACTGAACATACCACCAGAAAATTAATCCCTGCTCCCCTGTTATATATCATTTCATAAATGTTTATCAAGCTGTGTTCCAAACAGAAATTCCACAGTGTGGTTCTGAGGCCCTTCTAGGCAGCACGGACAATTTTTAGGTGGGAAACAATCCCACCTATGACCCCCAATTCAAACAGATCTCTGCTTTTGTTTGTTTTAAATACTGGTCTTCCATGCAACATTTGCAGGACTGTACTGCTTTAAATGAAAATAAAATCTAAGAAGTCACTGATTTAGGACTATCGAAATATCCAACATCAAAATTACAATGGAAGTCTTGATGTGAAACAGTTTACTAACACCCTCCAGTGGGTTATGGACATAACAGAGTAGTAGGGGGAGAGAGAGGGAGGGGGGAGGGGGGAGAAGGAGGTGGGGGGCAAGAGAGAGAGAGGAGAGAGAGTTAGTTTTCAGAGTGGGAAAGGGTAAGGAAAAAAGAAAGAAGATTCCTTGACCTTATAAGGTCCATAATTTGAAGCCAAAGTTAATAACAGGAAGCACATCTAGCTAATCCAGATCCAAGGGGGTGATTAGCCTAAAAACACTGAAGAGAGCATATCTGTTAAGTACATGTAAAAATGTGTTCAATATTAACAAAAGCATAAAACATCAACTCTAATCACTTTTTCCTATTTCTTATAATTGGGTAACTTTTTCCATTTCTGATCATTGCTAATACTAGTTAGGTGAATTGTAGTTAGAGTTATTCATATGTAATAGGACTACTGAGGCTGCTGTGTCCTAGCACAAACATATCTGAGATAACAGGAAAGTTTATTGACCACTGGTCTACTAAAATTCATCATGGATGATAACTAGAATTATGTACTTAG
The DNA here is from genome assembly GCA_004026545.1 of Mormoops blainvillei. NCBI lineage: Eukaryota > Metazoa > Chordata > Mammalia > Chiroptera > Mormoopidae > Mormoops > Mormoops blainvillei. The sequence goes on along the minus strand of PVJD01001783.1, from coordinate 175,347 downwards.
GATTATAAAGAGATACAGTGGAATATAATATCTGTCTTTTGCAGACTCCATGTGATCTAATTAAATAACAGAAAAAACTAGTTCTGATTCTTTCTTTTTGTAGGTTCTAAGGATTTTCTTTAAAACAGTAAGAGAAATGGGGGAGTAATCTGTATGTAATACCTATGATGCTCACCTAGAGGGAAATTAAGCTGTCCTCTAACTGATATTAAGCCCCTACTAAGTTGGGGCTTAAAACATTCCACTGAGAAGCTATCCAATAGAAATATAATGTGAACCACATATATAATTTTAAATGCTCTAGGATAGCACATTTAAAAAAAGTTAAAAGCCATTGAAATTAATTTTCATAACTTTTGTTAACTCAATGTATCAAAATAACCATTTTAACACATAATCAATATAAAATTTATTTCACATATTTTTGTACAACATTTTCAAAATCTGTTATGTATTTTACATTTCTAGAATATTTCAATTTGGATCATACACATTTTAAGAGCTCAACTGCCACGTGTGGCTAGTGGTTACCATACTGGGTCACATAGGTCCACGGCACATAATTTCAACACACTTTTGTTAAGGAACAAAAAACAAATTTAAATGAACTCTGGCAACTGGCAGTCTCTCCTACAGTCTAACCAAACATGCAGATTAGGTGTCCAGGAGGATTTTATTAACTATAAGTCAATGCTACACAAAAATGGCAAACTGGCAACATGACAGCAAACCCTCTGAACAACTGTAGGTAAATTCTAGGGAGTAGGCAAAATGGCCTTCAATGTTCAATTCATGGCCTGGCCAGGTAGCTCAGTTAGTTAGAGCACTGGCTTGATACTCCAAGGTTGCAGGTTTGATCCTGTCCAGCGCACATACAAGAATCAACCAATGAATGTGTAAATGAGTAGAATAACAAAGTGATTCCACTTTCTCTCTCTTTCTCCCTTCCTGTCTCTAAAAATCAGTGAATAAAAATTAAAAATTTAACTGCCATTGAAAAGAGTTCTCAATTTCTTATAACTTCACAAACCAGATGAGATACGTGAAAAGATTTGTGCTTTTAAAAAGATTCATCGGAAGCTTAAATCCTATTTATACAGACTGCTAAACTTTATAAATATATAGGCTGCTCTTGATGGAAAGGTAAGTTATCACAACTTACTCATTTTCTCTGTTTATATTTTAATTCTAAAATCTGTATTTGGTTTTTGTTCAGCTTTAAGTAAATGACTTTAATGATTGACCTGGAATGCTTTTCTATTCCCAGTTAACATTCAGATTTGTACTATCAGCAGCTGGTTTCTAACAGGGTCCTTTTTCGGGGGTGGAGGGTAAACTGTCAAGCAACTGGTTGCTTTATTTCTCTATTCTATACCATTTGACCGGTAAAAAAAAGCAATGATATTCTTAGTTCACCACCCCCCCCCCCCCAGGAGATGCCTACAATTTAACCTCTGCATAAATTTAAAAATACAAGTAGGTCTCCTTGTCTCCAGTCTTAGTGTTCACATCTTTCTCTAAATGTATCTGTAGAGTGGTCTTTCTTAAAGGCCAATGACATGCCGCTTCATCCTCGCTTCAATTCTTTTGGTGGTTTTCTATTACTAAGAGAGGGGTGATAAGAGCATGAATCCTACTGGCCAGAAGTTGTCCACCTGAGATTACCAGCAAAGAAAATATCTGTCCTAATACTCTGCACAAATATGCACCAATAAGGCTTAGCCACTAGTCAGGAGATTTGATCTAATCCCAGAAATCTGGGTTCACTGACCAAGACAGAGGGATAATAATGGTGGGTGGTAGCAGTGGAGTTTCAATAGTTTGCTCACATCGAAAAGAGAAAAGTTTGTAGCCTCCATTCTACTCAACAGAAGAACCTGTGTGAAAGCATAATGCAGAGGTAGTGATGATGAGGCCCTGAGATTTTCCTTGTTCTTATTTTATAAAATGCTTGGTAGAAGCTAAAGTAGAACATAGAGATACAGTTCCTTTTAATAAAGTCAGGCGACTAGGTCATGAAAGCATACTGAAGAAACCAGGGGCTTCTAGGAATCACAAGGCTCAGATACCCAACTGGTCACACTCCCATCCCTGATGGTTCACAAAACTGTACTTTGTGATATGTCATGTCATCTGAACCTAAAATCCCAGATTAAAAGAGTGCTGGATTCGTTTAAGGAAAAAAATGAATTCAAACTATTGGATACATGTGAATAGAGACTAAGTCTATACTGTTGTATACTCCACTGCTGAACTACATCAAGTTGAATGGAATCATTGACTTTGAAGGCTTGTAAAGCTACTTGGAAGAAATAAAAATCACAACAGTGTGAAAATCTCATTTCAGAAATATATTAACTATTAATTATGCTTTACTTCTATGTCTATATATGGAATACACATTTCATGGTACATCTACATTATCAAGTATCTGTCCTAAAAGAGGCCTAGTTGCTGAATGACCAATTTGCTAAATTACTGAGAGGTTTTTTTTTTTAAAAGAATTAAAATTAACTGCAGCTTTTTATCAGGAATTGTTAGTCCAGCTCCACTAACTGTAAATTTCATTCTTTTCATGTTTCAGAAACCAAGCACTTTTTGAATGCTTCACATTTTATATGCAAGTTTAGGGTTTTCTCTAAACTTACTTTACTTTAATTTCTATTTTCACATACTTATGTCCTCTTTGCTCCTATATCCAGTAGTGAAATACACCTATCACAAATTATGCTAAACTAAGTTCAAGGTATTTGTCTCAATTTTTGGTGAACTGCTCATTCCACAAACTTACCCAGAGCTTCTATCAAGGTAGCACATTTAAAACAGATATTAAGTAAGCCAAAAGTAGAAGCATACTCCCCCAAGGTAACCCAGGACCCCTGCAAATTTGGGGCCCTATGCTATATGCTCTGGCTGTGTGGCTTGTCTCTGGGCAATTTTGGAGTCGCCCTGATCTAAGGGCACGAGTCTTCTTTGTGAAACTGTAGAAATCATCACTGAAAATTACTGATGTCAAAAATTTGAAGTAAAAATTAAAATACACCTATAGCTCATAAGAAAAAAGACTGCTAAACTGCTATATTTGTTAAATATTGAATGAAAAACTGGGATAACTAAGTTTTCATTACATTAGTTAATATATTCTGGCTCCTTAATATAATAACAACTCCAATTTACTTATTATATGCCAGGCATCTGGTATTAATCATCTGTAATTCTAATAACAAGCCTGCAAGATAAGAATTTCCCCTTTTTATAATTTTGAAAACTGAGGCTAGAGAGTTTAAACAAATTACTCAGAATCACAATGGTAGTATGTAGAAAACTAAATTTTTTAAAAGTCTATTTTGCTAACTTTAATGAAAATGCCTTTGCTTTCCTACTTTTAATTTACATCTAAAGAATCATTTATATCAGTTCTATGGCTAGTATTTAAATGAGATTAAAATTTTTTCATCATATAAGGGATATATCTGTTTGAGAGATCAGAAAATAAAAGTACTCTATTCTTACTCCATCCCCACATTTAACTTATTATTATACTTTATTACTATATGTATACATTTATAATAGGTTTGCTAAACTTATGAGTAAGAAATGAATTTCAAAAGTGAAAGCATGTCATATTTAATACACCATGAAATGGGTGAAATCTCTTTGCATTTTTGTTAAATTAACATTTTGGACCTGAAGTAAATATATCTTTTTACATGACTTGACTACTGTATGTAGGTCTTATAAATGGCAGAATATAAAAAGTCTACTATAATTTTTTATGAGTTCTGGTACTTCAAAAGTTATGGATGTGGTACATTTTATTGTGACTGACAGTATAATGTTTCCATAGTAAAACTTTCCGGTCAACTTTCTCTGTCCTGAAATGCCTGAAGCACTTTACTAAGTGTCAGAATAAAATATATGATGGAGAGAAGTACCGACTCTGCACTGTCTCATCTTTATAGCAAGAGAAACAGGGTGGTGCCAGAACAGTGTGGGGACAGAAGTTTGTTTTCATAATTATATAAGAAAACACTTGAGCCCTAGCTGGTGTGGCGCAGTGGACTTAGCGCTGACCTGTGAACCAAAGGGTCGCAGGTTTGATTCCCAGTCAAGACACATGCCTGGGACAACCACACTTTGATGTTTTTCTCCCTCTCTTTCTCCCTCCCTTCTGCGCTCTAAAAATAAATAAATAAAATCTTAAAAAAAAAAAAAGACTTGAAATGCCTTAATTATGCCATCTTTTTTTTAAGTTAAAGCTTTTCTGTGGGTAATTCTTGCTGTGTGGGATAAGCAAAGAGTTTTTGGTAAATTTTCAGTTATCCAAGTACTTTCCATCTCCATTAAGAACTAGGTTTTAGTCACGTGAGTTGTTGTCAAGATGACCTAACTGTGACATAATTTATCTAAATGATATCCATCATAAAAATTCATTTCTATGGGATATAAGTTTTATAAATCTAAAGCTGCCTTTTCCCTCCAATGCCTGCATTTACCTCCAATGCCGAATTCTCCACTTGTGCCTTTCTTGTCTCCTCCCTCAGAGCTTTGCTTCAAAAATTAAACTCATGCTCAGCTCCTCCACTGTAGAGATACTTTCCCCATCCTCTAAGCTCGTACGGTTTCATTCTTATAAACAAAACACAACAAAATCCTTTCCCCACTTTTCTTCCCCCCCTTATTCCCTTCCTCTGTCAACTTTCTGGAATAAAAGTCTATCTCTATTCCTTCATTTCTTGACATCCTGCAACTGTGCTTCTATCTTTAATACCATATGGCACTGTCTTCAAGAATGCCACATGGTATTAAAGATAATGACTTCCTGGCTGTCATGTCCTCTGATCTTTTTTTCAGTACACTCCACAGGATATTCTCTCCTTAAAGTCTCTTCTTCTTTGAGGCTGATGACATTTGTATTCTCTTGGCTTTTCTAACACGATGCTTTTTTCTAACACATGTTTTTCACATTACTTTTTCCCAACACATGTTTTTCACACTACTTTTTCCCTGGATCCTTACTTTCTTTTACCTCCTGTCCTGTAGATATCCATGCTTTCCATTTTGAGTTGTTCTCAACACAAGCTATGCATCAAAAATACCTCGGCCCTTATAAAAATCTAGTTATTTGGCCCTTAAAAAATATAGTTATTCTACAAGAGTTCCACTGAATCAGGTTCTCCAAGGGCAGAGCCCTGGCAGATGCATTTGTAAGAAGCCCTCTGGTGACTGTGGTGCATGGCCGTGTTGCAGGTGTTCCTCTTGGACCTCTTACATCTTCCCTCATTACTCTCTCCCTTGGCAAATTCATGGTATTTTTGACCCTGCATATTATCACACTGCTAAGGTAACTGCTCTCTAGTTCTGGATTATTATAAGGAAAAAAAAACCATTATGTGGTCAAGTCTGGGAAAGATTAAAGAGAGAGGTTACTTTAGTGGGAGACCTCTCAAGGTTGTATACCTCGTCAAACCTCTGTGACAGGTAAAGCCCTCTTTATAAAAGGGTTGTCTGCATCTAAGCTCATCTCTACCTCCTATAATCCACTCTAAACACCTATGCCAAATATCAGCATAAGGAATAACTCTACTCTTGGCATTTTCCTCTTCAAAAATTTTTCATTATCTCTGGATTAGAGCCAACCTTAAATTTCCTAGTCTAGCATTCAAGATCTTGTAAGATCTGCCTTGAATCTTTGCAACCTGCTTTTACCCTTTATTATATGATTAAAAGTGTACAGACTTTGAAGTTACATATTTGGGTTGACACTATATTCTAACCTGGCCAAGTAATTTAAATCTTACAAGTCTCATTTGCTTATAAAGGCAAGTAAGATAATACAGCTTCTACCTGAAAAGGTTATTTGGAGGATTAGAAATTGGTCCTTCTCATACCCTATGGAGACGTACCTATCATCACCTACTACAAACAGTGGATCTCAAATTTCAGTAGGCATCATTATTAGCGGGGTAATTCATACAGAAGGAGATGCCTGGGCTATTCCTTGATTGGACCTGAAAGGCCTACGTGTGGACTTTGTAGGTCTCCAGAACTACACTGTACAATATGGTAGCCACTAGAGGAATGTGTTGTGATCATCAGATGCTAGATTTTAATACATATGAAAGGAATAATGCAAAACATCTCATTAACAATTTTTTGCTTGATTACATGTTGTAATATTTTGGCTATATTAGACCAAACAAAATGTATTATTCACATTAATTTTACCTGTTTCTTTTAATTTTTTAATGTAGGTACCAGAACATTAAAATGACGTATGTGCCATACATTATATTTCCACTGAACAGCACTGTTTAGAATGTGCATTTTAAACAAGTTCTCCTGATGATTCTGTGGTATGTACCCTCAGATCTCCCTTTGAGAAACACCATAAAAAATTCTAACTCTACGAAAGAACTGATGCCTTCATATGTCTTTATATGCCCAGTGTCCTGAACATTGAGGGCAGTTTAACTACACAGTACTAATTGAATTTAGATGTACTTTAAATTTTACACCATCAAAATTTATACAAAATATTTCATTAAGTTCTGTGTTTATTCTCCCCCACCTAGCTCCTAAAGAATTATTTTTGAATTATATCTCTTAAAGAAAACATTTGAAATTATAGCTTTGATTTGTTCCCAAAACATAAGTTTACTTTCCCTCTGGTTATCTGACTTTGTGTAGAGATTGTCTATTTATCTGACTAGATTCCAAAATTGTTGAATATTATGGTACTCAAGTTCCTCACTTAAAACTAGTAGTTAACACTAAACGAAGAGGAACAAGCGCTAATTTTTACAGTATAGTAATGGAGCCAGGAGAGAAAAAAAAGAGACACCTGGGGAATGGGGGTCTCTATTTAGGGACAAATGGGGTAAAAATGGCTAACCACTCTGGAAGCAGAGAAAACTAAAAGAGATACAATTAGAAATATGCAAACTAATGTTAGGATGGAGAATAATCTTGACTTTAATGACTGTTAGAAGAGAAACAGTCACAGTGAAGGTTTTCCCACTTACCTCATTGCCACATTGCTGCCATCAATGACTATTGGTCTCAGATTTTCTCCATCATCCGTTACAATCTCTTGCATTGGAGAATCAGACCGTTGAGATTCCAGGGAGGATGTTTCCCGCATTATACTGTTAATTGTACTAACTGTTTGTTCGGCCTCACTTTTATTTCCAAGTTTGACAAGTTCTCCCAAAATATCATTGATTAAAGCATCAGTACCAAGTTTGTTTAGCACAAGCTGAACTTGTTCTTCAGAATAACCTAACTTAAGTGCAAACTCCAGTTTTGTTTGGTATTCTCGCACCACATCAGGGGGTTTCTTCACTTCCCTGGATGTAGTCTGGGCCTCTTCGGGTTTAAAGTCTTGTAAAATTTCACTGCGTTTAAGTACGTGAGGAGGCTCTAAGCAGGGAGACCTACATAGCTGTCTGTGAGTCTTGGTTAATAAACATGGCTCTACTGAAATGCTACTCAATTGCTCAGACTCATTATCAGAATTCGTGCTTTCTTCTGAGTCACCAGAGCTCGCATTCTCTTCGGACACCTCTTTTTCTTCCTTCCCAGAATTAACTCTATCCATTGTTGGTTTTTCTATCATTGACCAAGGTACAGATGTACTTAAATGCGGGTCAGTGCTCTCCACATAAAGGTGGCCTAGGTCATGCCCCAGATGATCTTTCAAGCCCATGAAGCTGTTATGTGTACTTGACTCCACTTTGCTGTTTTTTCTGTATTCCTGAATGCAAAGTACCCCGTATTCCTAGAAAAAAATGTAAAATATTTAGAATTTTATATTTACTATTTGTCTCAATATACAAGATGGAAGAGAATTACCAAACTATAAATACCCGCTTCATATTATGTCCACACTCTCTCGTCCCTCAACCCTTTGCCAAGACAGTATGACACTGTGTTGTGCAAATGACATTAGAAATTAGAAAGACCATGTGACTCCTCCAAGGCAACAAAGTAAATAAGTAATGGAACTGGATTTTTAAACCAATTTTTGTCTGACTCCAAACTCCCATTCTTCCCACTATCTCATGCTGCTTCTCAGCATTGATGGAAGAGACTTTTCCACTGTTAGAAAGGCCTACTTATGCTTCTGGAGTGACATATAGAATACTATCAAAAAGCGTTTTTAGATATGCTATGACAGTGTATATACATTTTTTTGTAAAAGAATTCATTAAAAACATTAACTTATTATGATTATAAAAGTATCATTAATTATAAACTTAACAATTTTTAACAATCTAAAGACATTTCAAAAATAATTTCCAGTACTGAGTTGAAAGAGTACATGTTCAATAACAACCACTAAGGAATTACATAATTATAGCCAATTATATTCCATTTAAGAGATGAGTACTTTTGCCCTAATAATCTTTATTTTGTGAATATTTTAATGTTATACTACCCTTATTAAGCACCAGGGACACTACAAGTCTATTTTATTCCAGGGAGTGGGGAAAAGCTCTTTTATTCTATGTACATTTATAGAAAGCAGAGAAATATAATATTTCACATAAAATTAGCAGCAAATAATTAGGACACTGAATAAATACTGTTATCTTAATTTCTTGAATTTTATGGCAGAAAATATTTCTATATCATATCAGGTAATTAATTATCCATTATCTGAATTTGATTAAAAAGTCATCTTTTTCTCCTACTCCCCCCTATAAAAATGCTTTCTCTGTTTAAAATGCTTTTGCTGCTTTACTATTTTCCTTATAGTCTATTGGGAATAATTGTTATTTCTCTACCAGGAACAGGTTAGCAGAACAAAATTATTTTCTCCTGTGCTTCACTGTAAGGATTATATTTATCTCAGTAGTTTACTTATTAAGGCAATTCTGGTGTTATATCCATGGGTAACATTAGTAAGCCAGTGGCAGCTGAATTTGAGACTGTCGTAAAATACCTAAATAACCTAAAAAAAGAAACTGGAAAAACATTTCATTCTAAAGCTCTTCAACATCTTATTTACACTAGAAAGGAGCTATTATACAAATGTTAAAAGAAAAGGCTCAGGGATTTTTTAAGTCATTTGAATGCATACTTTGTGAACTTACTAGAGAATTAAATATTTCTAAATATGAAATACATTATATTAGTTATGGAAAATATTAGAGAACATGGAAATCTTTAGCTTGATACAATACACTTAAAATTCCTTCAGTGCAGAACTCCTACACACTTTACAGGAGTGTCCACAGATTTTTATCCTTTGAGAAGACAGATAACTTTAATATCACTGTTCTACTAATGGAACATTCATTAGTTTTAAAGAAAAATCAAAATCCCCTGGCTCCTGACTGCACAATTGATAAAAAGAAATATTCCTTAGGAGAGCTCCATATCCATCTGCTCCATTATGAAGCTGTATCCATTTTAATTTTTTCTATTAATATGGATATGCATGAGCCCAATTATTTATAATTAAAGGAAGGGATTTTGAAAGCAAATCTTTACACTCGCTGATTTATTAACTACTGTAATATACTGACACCATAATGCAAGTAACAAATCACAACAGCATCCTAATAAAGGGATACAGTTAAAAGAAAAATCGCACTGTGGCCTTCCTAGAGCTCCCACCAAAAGTATCTTATACAAGGAAAACCTATTGGAAGCTGGGCTCCCTGGCAACCAGAAGCTGGTTGCTAAGCTGCGCTCTTTTAACATGCCATCATGAATGCTAGCACAGTGAAAGAATAATTTGGTATGAACAAAAGCTTATAAAAGAGACTGGGACTTAAGTGCGTCTGGTTTACCCTCGGAGAACAATGTAGCTGCCAAACCAATCTGGAAGCTCCGACATCATTGTTCTGTAAAACCCCACAATCTGCTCTGACTGCAGGAAGTATATTTAATGGGCAACATTTTTGATCTCTCCTGAAAAGTTTGGGTTTTGCATAAGTGCTGTTGTGAGATAATTTTTCAAGATAATAATTCACTGACCAAATCCCTAAATTAAACTAGGAAGTACTATTTTAATTTTGAGCTGTAGTGTTTTTCTTACGGACTATTTCAAACAAGATAAGTACTTTATGAAAAATGCAGCCAGTGGGGAAACTTAGAATGCAATGCTATGTTTACAGCGTAAATTGAATTATTCTTAATTTTTATATTTTTAAAAGAAACAAAACCAGACACTGCAAGGTTTTTAATATGAAAATTAGCTACCCTAAAAAGTGTTTAAATCTTTCTATATCACCTTCAATCTAATATAAAAGAAGTGTTGATGACACTATGTAAACCTGCTATATAATTTTATTGTATGATACAACAGAGAAAAAATGGGCTACCAGTTGCTTGCTTTTTATAATATTAAACCAGATAAAACTCATTTGTATACAAATATATTTAGTGAATATCACTCATTTAACTTGTGGTAATTCATGTAATTTATATATACTATTTAAACAAAATGTCTGAAATAACTGGGCTGACATGGTTTTTAATACTAAGGATAAATGTAAGTTTGATCTAATCTACTTTAAAAAAATTAACATCTAATTATGTTGCAAAATAATTCTTCTTTTAAAAGATTCTAATTTAACTTTTTTTTTTCACATTGACAGGCCTCTCTCTCCATCTTCCAGATTTCATTAGTTACCTCAGAGAAAATTATTCAATGTCATCTTGTCCAAAACAAGCAGTTAAATAATTTCTAGTACCTATAAATCAACTAAGTATGAAATAGTACATATAAGGTCAATTGAGTTCAAATACCAGGCCTTATAAACTGCATATATTTTCTCCATACCTAATATAAATTTGAAATAACCTAATTTGTATTGACCTCAATGGTAAGGATTTGTTTTCTATTTAAACTTTAACCTCTAAAATGCTTCCTTATCCACTTGTAATTAGTAAAAGTACTGCCCTAACTTAATATGGGACTTAGAAAGGAATTTGGCAATATCTTGACATCATTCAATAAAAAATTCACTGCTAAGACTTAAAAACTGATAAAAATATTTTTATATGCTGCAGTGCTTTTCAATGTAATGTAATGTGTAAGACTTACAAGTAATTATTATAAGAAATCTTAGGATAAAGAATGGTATCTGATCTTTTGTTCAATGCCTTAAAAATGATCAACATAATTTTGAAAAAGAAAAGACAGCAAAGACTAATAACATCACAAAATTTATTACATGTAAGATAGAAAATATTTTTCTCTTTAATTTCTGGTGTTTAAAATTTTATCTTTACTCGAATGGAAATGTATATAAATCATCTTTAAATTAATCAATGATTTACTGATAAGGGTAATTTTCCTCAGTTCATGAAGAAGCAGCATAGGCCAAATTTCACATGCCAAGTAGGTCAGTTTACACTTTGAGAATTATCAAAAAAATTCCAAGAAATATGGCTTAACTTCTAAGCTTAGTATCAGGAATCCATTATAACTGGTCTTTACATACTATATTCATGAACATAAAAGATACTGGGGAAAAATATAGTGGTTTGGAAACAGATTTCAATACTTATAAAGCTATAGATTCCCTCCGGATAATGTACTGAAAATGAAAATAATTTTTGTTGCCAAAGGCCTAATAAGTTAAAAATCAAATAATTTGTTGAAAAAACTAAATTTTCATAATTCTGTAGATGATGATGAAGTATAACTAATTATTTTAATGGCCAAAAAGAAAGTTTATCTTAGCAGGTTAATGATATAATGGCTATTTACCAGAAATTTGTTGCATATATACAAATTCCCCATTTAGTGAGATTTTCTGAAAGTTCTCATTAGATCATTTGGCAAATCCTTCTCAAATGAAATATAATAAAAAAAATTATAAAGAGCCTCATATTAATCAGGAATATTAGACCATAAACTTGTTAAATCAGTTTATTTGCTTGTAATGTAAAGTTACAATGCTATAAAGTGGGTTCTGGTTGTTCTCCAAATGGTAATACTAAGAGAACAATGAAAATAAAATAATGAATATGTAATAACTACCTACTGCTGTAGTCTCTGTGTATTTAATTACCACTGTATTTCACTGAGTGCTGTTGTCTGCATGGCTCTAGCTAACAAAGGAAGGATGTCCCTTTGAACAGATTGGTTAATGCTCTGGGGCAACAGATGTCTACTGGAACTGCAGGAGACCAGCAACTGGTGGCCTGCCCATCTTCTGAAAACTTTCAATAGACTTATGCATATGTTCACACAATAGGGCATGTGGTAGAAATAAAAACCTCTTTTTAACCCTTTATGCTCTTTCTTTCCCTTTCAACTGACAGATGAAAGTCTTTGTTTCCCCCTCCCTTCCCTATTACAGAACTCTTAAATGCAATAGTTCTTGAAATGACATCTTCAATCTAATATCTGGAACTAGTGCAAGGAAACAAAAAGACGAGAAAGAAGAAATTAGTAACTCTGTGAATATTGAAATTGCTGACAAAGCAAGTGGATGCTTAATGATCATATTTAAGACAAGTTGTTTGAAACATCTACCTATATCAATCCACCTCCCTGAGCTAGGTTTTTAAGACAATGGAAAAAAATCTACCAAATCTTAGTATTACTTTATAGCACCTAGGGCTGACAGTGACACCTAAAGAAACATAAAAATGTAACAAGATAAAATCTAAAGTCCTTGTTTATCAAAATATCAAACATGTCATCGCTTATCTTTAAGTACCAAATGATTATATGCCATGCCTAATGTCTGCAAATACTCATGAAGCTGTAATTATAAAACTCCAATATTATAAAAATGTAAAAAATCTGCTTCATATATTTACACAAAGAATTTAATTTTCTGGTATTTTGGTACTATGTAGTAACTTGTAGGCCTTTCTTTTCATTTGAGGTGTTTTCTATTCTTTAGAGTTCAAATGAAAACTTTGACTATCTACTAAAAGTTTAACTTCCAAGTCATTAAGTAGCACAGATACTCACGTTAGCAGGAAAATACAAAGACATTGGTTTCTGTAGCAGCTTCAGCAGTAACTCCTTAACACAATTTTAGCTGCAGACTTCCAGGCAGGCAAGAAGAACAATGAATGGTTGAACAGATGGAATGGCAATGTCTTTGCTTAACCTACTACCGAGTGGAGTAACAGCCAATCATAGGCCAGAAAGCTCACAATTAGTTGGCTAGGCAGATGCAAGCCAACCTCAGCACCCTGCGTCCAGGTTTTTAAGATAAGCAAGTTGATGTCACTCTTGGGGTCGGCTCGGGCAGCATGTGTATTAACGAGGGATGTGAGGCAACAATAGGCCATACAAAGCTGACTAGTAGGCAGCTGCTCTTTGAGAACAGTCATTAGAGAGCAGGCTGCCAACAAGAAACACCTGGCTTGGGCAGACATCAGCTTTTCCTCCCTGTCTTTAATGCATGAAACAAAGAAAACAATTATATTTAAAGTAGTAAAAGTTGCATGTTTCCAAAAAGTTGAGGCTAAACTCTAGTATAGCTTTTTGTTTTTGAGAAATAAAGAAAAGGAGATGTGTCAAAGTAGCAATTAGTGACTGCAGCAACCCCTTTTCTGTAATAAATGAGTTATTGGTGAAACGAGACAGAGGGTTATAATGAAAGTATTTGCCTGGAAATACTGGGAAATCTAAAGTATTGGTTACTTTGTTGCAATGAATGGAAAAAAGAAATGATGAAAATAACACTGCAAAAGAAAAAGGTTTAAGGGCTTACTGACAGAATTGATTTTTGAAAGTAAGTTCACCAAAGTATAGTGTAGTAAGGTATTCAATAAACAAGTCTGGTGCAACTTTGTGCCAAATGACTCACCTGAAATGTACATATAGGCAAAACTAACTTTAGTTTTAGACAAAAATCACCAGGACAGTCCATTTTATGTATGTCAAATAGTAGTGTAAAATTCTTTTATGATGGATACTAGTTAATCATGCAATTAAATAAAAGCAAAATCTTTATATACCTGTTACATGTATTTGTACTTCATAAAATTTGTAAAATACAGTAATCAGATTCTAGTTCAGCAACTTTAGTTCTAATAAACTTTAGAAAGAAGAAATATTGTGATTTTTTGAAGGATACAAAGTATACAAATATCAGCACCTTCAGTGAGAGAGCTTGTTATCCCCGATTTATTTCAGTTTCATACTGCAGTATTTATAATGCAATGGACTACTTGCTTTTGGGGGCTGCATAAGTAATATCTTGGGTGGCCTCTGATAATGAAAACATTCAATCAAAATTTAAACACCATCAGATATGAGAAAATTTCTCTTTTACAGAAAAAGGGAATCTAGAATTGTCCTACTACGTACTAATGTGATGTGGCGCACACATATACTAGTACCCCCTTTTCATTCCAGTGAAAATTTTAAGAGGCAAAAAGTTGCTCTTAATATAAGTTTAAAAAATTTTTTTAGATTTTATTTATTTACTTTTAGAGAGCAGGGAAGGAAGGCAGAAAAGAGAGAGAAACATCGGTGTGTGAGAGAGATATCTATAGGTTGCCTCTTGCATGCCCACGACTGGGGACCTGGTCTGCAACCCAGGCATGTGCCCTGGCTGTAATCAAACCGGCGACCTTTCGGTTTGCAGGCCGGCACTCAGTCCACTGAGCCACACCAGCCAGGGCTTAGTACAGTTTTTTTTGACACAGGATGATTTAGGTAGAGCCTAGGCTTTTCTATTATGTATATAATCATGAGCTCTAAAGATACAAAATTTGGTTAGAGCATCCCAATATAAATCAGTCTCTCCTTTCACACACATATACAGAGGCTACACACAATTAAGATCATTTGTGATACTTGGAAAAATATAATATGGGTTGGGACTCTTGGCCCTGTCCTTGCTGTACCCACTCACATGTAAATAAGCTCTTCTCTCTGTACAAAATAAGATGAAGATGTACTCTACATGGTTAAATTTTTTTCAGTTATCTCATTAAAAGCATTTCCTTATACCTACTAAAAGCTTAAAAACTGTTTCCTGAAAAGATTGAAATATAAAGTATGATATAGATCACCATTTGTCTACATATATTTTTCCTCAAAAGAGCTTGAAAGTATGTCATCTCAAGTGTTAAAAAATTTAAAAATCTAAAAATATTTTTTAATTAAATGAAATTATTTGATTCTGAGTGACATACTAACTTCTAAAGCAAGAACTATTCTTCTTTTGTGCCAAGGGTTACAGTACTGCTTCTGCAATTGTTAAACCTATGGTCTAATTTCATAGGCCCACTGAAGATAAAGAATCTCCACTGTTACGTGGTTTATTGCAAACATAGAACTCAAATTTTTGTCTTAGGTAAGCATAGGAACCTTAAAGAAATGAAGAAAAATAGAATTTATCTTTTTTTTTCTTTTTTGGTGGTATGGTGATGAGTAAAAGGTACCAACCCTGAAATTTCATGAGTAAAAGGTACCTACCCTGAAAGCAGTAAGAAAGATAAATCAAAGCCACCAGTAGGCTTTAGTAAATGTACTTCTGGTAAAACTGAGTTTGATTAAAAAAGACAAAAATGACAAATACATATTCATGCAAAGTAGTTAAAACTAAAACCTACTAAAACTTAAGCTATACACTGATTGGTAAGAGCAATATTTATGGTCAATATTTATGAATTCATATTAAAAACTTTTTCTTTTGTGTATACAAAGGAAACTCTTTAGTATGAATAGACAGCCTTCTCCTTTCCCTTGGGTTCTCTTCTTTTTATCCCTTGCTACTATAGTTACAGTTTTATAGCTCTAATTCAGGAGGAGGACTCTTCTCACTAATTCCTGCCACTGTGAACACAATGAATGAGAGAAAACTACCCAAGAGCTCAGCAGGCAACCTGATCTCTAGCACTGGATTAAGCTTTTTTGCAACCTCAAATAAAGGCAGTGATCTGAAAAAGCTAATCAGATCCTGCTGTGGTATTTAGACTATCTGGGTTGCTAGTATTGGATAATGTTAAGCACATTAAAACATCTGGGTGAAAAGATGGCCCTAGCGTGTCTCTTAGTCACAGGGTCCTAGTCCCTTTCCCACTGCAGGGCCAATACAAACAGCTGCTGGCTCCGCTTGGATCACTGCCATGAATGACTGTGCAGTTATGACAGTCGGAAACAAGACAGTGTAGTTTTAGGTGGACGCTAAAATCTGTCAGTGCTAAGAACGTGTCTAACATCTGCAACTTCAACCATATGACAGGACCTTGTATATTTGTTGAGGTATGAATGTGAAACTTGTGAGCTTTGACGCTAGTATTTGGAATCAATTCTCTGTCAGTGGTGATCCAAGCTCTCTTCCTGGTACGTTTCCTAATGTGAGTTTGTTCCCCTTTAATATACAATTTCTTTCAAGCTTAAAAATAACACCATACAAGTTAAGATTATTATATCAAGGTTTACCAACTGTCCCTCAAAAGTTAAAAGGTTAAAAAAATTATTTTTGAGTTAAAAATACAGACTAATGAACCAACAAAAAACCAAATTTATACACATGGTATAAAAGAATGAAGCAAAATCAATCAGGCACTAACTCTAATCTCTGGGTTATTATGTTTAGGAAGTCAAATGGGCCATGAGAGCTTCAATATATTTTATTTTTCTTTGGGTCTTGGTTACTTTCATTTCTTAAGTTCTTCCTTCCTTGAATACTACTCCTTCCTTGAATACCCCCTAAGTACATCCCTGCCAAAGTGATTTTCACAGACTTACCACTCTTAAGCTTAAAAAAATGTCCCAGCAGCAAATCTAAATCTCTGGTTCTCTGCTTTGTTTTCAAGGTTGTTCCTACAGCCTTGGCCCCTGCTGGTCCCATAACCTTATTTCCCATTTCACTTAAGGTGAAGGGATAGCACAAGGGAAGTCACCTTAAGTGTTCTCTTGCACTGCCTCACCTACCCAGATGACATATGCTATTTTGAGCCCAGTGCAAGGTTTATTTTTCCCTAAAAATCCTCCTGGACTGGTTCAGCTTTTATTGATGTCCAACTCCTTTGAATTTCTATAGCACGAAGAGTCTGTACTGCATAATACAAGCACTTACTTATGAACCAGGCTGTAAGCTTCTTGAGGGCAGAGCCATTTAATCTCATATAATTCACATGGAAGAAACCTTTATGTTCAGCAATGTGCTGATATCTAGAAGACATCTGAGTGAAAAATATGATCAGTAAAAAACAAAAACAAAACGGGCTGCTGTAAATATGAATACAGGCATTCATATCTGTAAGAACAAAAATGCTCCCCAGCTAGTTTTTATTTCTCTTTTGTGACAAGGTGAGCTTATTAAAGAGCATTCAGTTATTTGCAATGTTCCTGTAGCCCTGGTTCTGCCAATGGGGTTGCTTTCCCCATTACAGGCAGCTCAAGTCTCTCAGTGATGAGAGGTCTTTGCATGCAGTGTCCTTCTCTGGCTTCAACTTCCCAACTAGAATGGCATCCGTTGGAGTAACACTCAGGCTTCTGCCTCCTCACCTGAGGATAACTACAGTAATCTGATAGATAAATCTGGGAAGAGGAACTGAGAAAGCAAAGCCCAGCCCCTGACTCACGAACTTCACTTCAAGATCCGCTCAGGTGGAATATATGGTTGCTTTGCTCTCTAGTACTGCCTGAGGTTGAGTGATGAAAAATTTCAAATTTGGGGGTTCAATGTAACTAAGCCCTTTATGCTGTGATCTTAAGTCATGTTCTACAATAGTTCTACCAAAAAACAAAACAAAACAAAACAAAACAATAAAAACCCTGTTATTTTGATGTCCACCTGCCTGGCTTCTTTGTCTGTTTCTCAGTTCAGAACTACGGCAGGAAAAAGACCCCCTCGAACAATATTAAACAATAAAAAGTTTCGTTATAAAGAACTATTAAGGAAAAAAGGTGATAAAAAGACTTACATACATTAACTCTGATCAGACTACTTTTAAAATACATATAAAGTTTATAAAAAAATCTGTAGTAAAAAAAGAAGATAATGTTCCTCCAAGTAAAAAGTCTTAGGGTTTGTTAAAAAGAATCTTTGTGCCACATCACTAAGAGCAGACCACTCTCAACTGCCTTTAGGGTTCAGAGAAAGATACTAAATAAATCCACAAAAAGCTTTTCTTTCCAGTGGTCTAAAAACAAAGAAGCTTTTCTACAGTCACTTTAAGTGACAACATAACACATATTCTTAGATCTCAAATATTTCCCAGTGATTAGCTTCCGATTTAGTATTTAAAAAATTTCATTGAAAGTTTTAAACAGATTATCTTAAATTCCTATAAAACTTGTAAATACTCAAGAAACAAAGAATTTTAGAAAAGGTCAGGGAATACAGATCACATCCAAAATGCTGATGTAACAGGTTACTAAAGCAGCTACTATATGGGGGAGTAGTGAAGAGAAAATTCCTGAGGGATAAAAGGACACAGTATGTAATTTTAAAAGAAGTAGAAAGCACATGATATCATCCATATTAACAAAACACAGGAATAGTAGGTATAACTGAAACTCTAAGAAAAACTGACCAAAAATGTGTAACTTTATATAAAATATTATATTCTCAGAATTATCACAGCTCGATGGTAGTTACATGACATTTTATCTTGCATGGTAATGACAATATTTACATCATTACTAAAACCTAGTCAGAACTACTCTTCTGATACCACATTATCTCCTACTCTGGCTACCCTCATTTTTTTTTTTTTAATTCTCACGGGAGGATATTTTCCCATTGCTTTCAGAGGGAGGGAAAGGGAGAGAGACAATCATCGGTACAAAAGAAAGGCATCTACTCTTTGCCTACTGTACACGCCCGGATAGGGGACCGACCCCACAACCTAGACAGGCGCTCTGACTGGAATAGAACACGCAAACCTTCAGTTAATGGATGATGCTCCAACCAACTGAGCCACACTGGCCAGGGCTGACATTCCTCACTTTGTACGTAGTATGTGCTTATATCTGCACATAATAATACATTCAGGCTTCACATACCAGCTGACAATGAGTGTATGTCTTGTTCTTTAGGTATTACATAATTCTGCTTAGCAAACTACTTCAAAGCTGCTTGACCAAAAGCACCGCTAAAGTGAAATTGACAGATTTAGGCTATAAAGAATAACTGTATCAAATAGAATTAAAATAGGGCTCTATCATTAGGTCTGTTTGTTCTTACTAATGGTCTAGAGAGAGTGTAATAGTATATTAAATGTAAAGGAACTCAGGAAAACATAAAATATGGTGTATAGCAAATACAAAAAAACCTGCAAACAACTATGACCCAATAAAAGTTCTTTGTTAATTATGTTTGATCTAAATATAAGTTCTTATTAATTATCAAGACAGGACATCATTCCTTACATACCAATTCTTATAAAATGGAAAAACTATTGATTTCTGACTTATCTGCAGCACCCAGCAGAGTGCCTGGCACACAACAGGTGCTTAATAAGTATGTGTTAATGATGACATTTCAACACCAGAGCCAGAATCTCTTTTTCAGATTTATTTGTTCTTTGTTTATTTTATATAATCTACATTACAGCCAAACACAAGTATTTAAAGCAGTGATTCTCTCAGTTTGGTTACACACTGTAATCACTTGGGGAGGTTTAAAATATGGTATTTGGATGCCAGAGTTCCATCCCTAGGGGGTTATTTAGTTATTTATTTTTGACCTGGGTGAAGTCTGGCCATACTTCAGGTGATCCTAATGTGTAGCTGAGTTTAAGAACACTGACTTAAAGTTTCTTCTAAAATAACTTTCTGCATAGCTTTGCAAGTTAAAATCCTACCCATTATTATTGAAGGTTCAGCTAAAAACCATAAAAACTCTGCCATGCAAACTTTCCTAGAACACTGTTCAACTTACCTTTGGATTACTGAAGTTTTGCACAGGGCCTGACATGGTTAGGGCTTGATAAATATTTGAGTGGTGAATAAGTAAGTCTGGGAGCATGACACACAGTAGAAACACAATAAATATTTATTGAAGAAATGATGTATAGTTGGTCCTTACTATTCATGGATTCTGTATTTGCAAATTTGACTACTTGCTAAAATTTGTAACCCCAAAATTAACACTGGTGGTGCTTTGGAGTCATTCTACAGATATGTGCCCACGCAGAGGCAGAAAATGTCAGTTGCCCAGGGCACACATTCCAATTGAGGCTGAACAAAGTGAGGCTCTCCCTTCCTATTTCAGCTCTCATACTGTAAACAAGTGTCCTAAAAAGGACTATTTAGTGCTACTTTTTTTTGCATTTTTCGTACTTTTGTTAGGCAATTTGCTGTTTAAATGGGCCCCAGGCTTAGGGCTATCTATTGTTACTAAGTGCAAGAAGGTTGTGAAGTGCCTTATGGAGAAAGTAGGTGTCAGGTAAAGTTTTTTACATGAGTTATAGTGCTCTTTGTGAGTGCAATGTTAATTAACAATATATATTAAATAAGGTGTCTTTAAACAGCAGGACATGTACGACAAGGTTATATACTGATTGCTTGATGAAAAATGTTCTGACCTGAGATTCACAAGAGCCTAATCCTGTGTTTCCTACAGAGAAACTTTGAATCAGGGAAGGCTTCACTGATAATGTAATATTTGTGCAGATACCTAATGAAGTGAAAGGAAATATGTAAAAGGACGGATTAAGTATAAGGCCCTGAGATGAGAGTGTGTTCCTGATCAGCAAGGTGGCGAGTATGACAGCTAGTGAGTGAGCTAGGGGATGAGTCAGGCAAGGAAGTCAAAAAGGTAAGGACAAGAGAAGCCCGGTCGAACTTTGAAGGGCAATGCTTCTCAAACTTTACATAGCAACTGAAGATATGAGGATACTGAGGATTCTGAGTCAGGAAGTCTGGGGTGTGGTTTGAGATTCTACATTCTAATAAGCTCACAGCTGATGCTAAGATCTTTACCTATTTCCATGCCTGTACCATGTCTTAAAAACTGCAGATTTACAATATATTGAGTACCTCGCACGTGCAAGTCTTCTTTTTCTCATTTTCATATTTTTATCCTGGCTGTTTTTGCATGTACATGCTTTCAGATACTTTAGAACTGTTTTGGCAAGTTTTAACCAAAAAGCTGTTGGGAGTTTGATGGACACTATGCTGCAGTAATATTTGCCTAAAAAGCACTGCTGATTTTGTTAAACAAGAACAATTTATTGAAATTTTCTCTTTCAATATAGTCACCTACATTTCTTAATGGGGACTTATAAATTTCTTATTAAACTTGTCTTAAAAATATTTTGATTTTGATCTTCCTGCTATAAATGGAGGGATTTTCTTTCCCCATTATATTTTCTATCTAGTTATTGTAGGTATCTAAAATAAACATTTCTATTCTTATTTTGGTGCAAACTTTTGTGAACTAGGTATTTCAGTGAACGCTTAATGTTTCTTTTTTAAGTATATTTTATTATGTTATTACAGTTGTCCCATTTTTTTCTCCCTCTCTGCCCTGCACTCCCCTCCCATCAGCATTCTCCCCACTGAATTCATGTCAATGGTTTATACATATAAGTTCTTTGGCTTCTCCATTTCCTATACTATTCTTAACCTCCCCCTGTCTATTTTGTGCCTACAAATTATGCTCCTTATTCCCTGTACCTTTTCCCCAATTCTACCCCCCACCCCCGATAACCCTCCATGTGATCTCCACTTCTGTGATTCTGTTCGTGTGCTTGTTGTTTGCTTAGTCTGTTTTTGATTTCGTTTTTTAGGTTCAGTTGTCGATAGTTGTGAGTTTGTTGTCATTTTACTGTTCATAGCTTTGATCTTCTTTTTCTTAGATAAGTCCCTCTAACATTTCATATAATAAGGACTTGGTGATGATGAACTCCTTTAACTTTACCTTATCTGGAAAGCACTTTATCTGCCCTTCCATTCGAAATGATAGCTTTGCTGGATAGAGAGAGTACTATCCCGTACTGTCCCTCTATCTAGTAATGCTCAAAGCTAGAGTATTACTCTGGATAGAGTAACCTGGGATGCAGGTACTTGCCTTTCATGACTTTGAATACTTCTTTCCAGCCCCTTCTTGCCTGTAACGTTTCTTTTGAGAAATCATCTGATAGTCTTATGGGAACTCCTTTGCAGGTAACTGTCTCCTTTCTCTTGCTGCTTTTAAGATTCTCTCCTTATCTTTAATCTTGGATAATTTAATAATGTGTCTTGGTGTGTTCCTCCTTGGGTTCAATTTCTCTGGGACTCTGAGCTTCCTGCCCTTCCTGAAAGTCTATTTCCTTTGCCAGATTGGGGAGGTTCTCCTTCATTATCTTTTTCTAATAAGTTTTCAATTTCTTGGTTTCCTCTTCTCCTTCTGGCACCCCCATGATTCGCATGTTGCAATGTTTAATGTTGTCCCAGAGGTTCCTAATCTTCTCATTTTTTTGAATTGTTTCTCCATTCTGTTCTAGTTGAATGTTTATTTCTTCCTTCTGTTCCAAATTGTTGATTTAAGCCCGTTTCTTTCCCTTCACTGTTGGTTCCCTGTAGTTTTTCTTTATTTCACTTTGCATAGCCTTCACTTTTTCCTCTATTTTGCGACCATACTCAACTATTTCTGTGAGCATCCTGATTACGGTGTTTTGAGCTCTGCGTCTGATAGGTTGGCTATTTCCTTCTCACTTAGTTCTACTTTTGGAGTTTTGATATGTTGTTATTTATGCCATATTTCTTTGTCTTGGTGCACCTGTTACGTTGTAAGGGCGGAGTCTTAGGTATTCTCTGGGGTGGGGCAATCTGCTTCCCTGCACTGGTGGTGCCTATGTGTGGGAGGGGTCAGAGAGGGAACAATGACGCTTGTTTGGTTTTTGCCCCACTTTCAGTCACTTCCCCTGCTATCCACAAGCAAATTGGGCCCTTCTGGTGCTGATTCCTGAGTGGGTGGGTCTCTCCAAGGAACACTCCTGTGAAACTGGTAGTTTCTCTTGATGCCACAATCCCCACAGATTTTTACAGCCAGGGCTTTTGAGGCTTTAGTTTCCCATGCTGGAGCCCTCTTTTGCGCAGTCTGGCTCCCCAATTGCTCCTGCCGGTTTATCTGCACATGAATGTGGGACCGCTCGGTCCGCCAGCCACTGCCTTGTCCTCTGCCTTGTCTGCCGCCTGGCTGCATGTCCTCTCTACCCCAGTTGCCCATCTCCACCCCTCCTACCAGTCTGGATGAATGTTTCTTCTTTAACTCCTTGGTTGTCAGACTTCCATACATTTCGATTTTCTGGCAGCTCTGGTTGTTTTTTGTTTTTAAATTTGTTGTCATTCTTTGGTTGTGTGAGGAAGCAAAGCATATCTACACACCTCTTAATGTTTCTGTTAGTGTTTCATTGAGGCTCTTAGGTTTTCCAGACCTGTAATAGAATCATCAGATTGTCTCTTCCTTATCAATTTTTATATCTCTTGCTCCTTTTATCTCATTACATTGTAATATTAATACACAATGATTATATCTGTGTTAATTGGAATGCCTCTAATGTTTTATTAAGCATTGTGCTGATCGCTGGTTAGGCTGTACACAAACACAGATATACAGCACACACAGATACCGCACACACAGATACCACACACACACACATCACCTTGGGCAAATTTACCTCTCCAGGCCTCACTTTCCTCAACTGTAAAAAATATGTAATATGGTTATTTTGAAATTTAATGAGCTAATAAACATAAAACACTGGAACAGTGCCAGGCATACACTAAACACTCAGTAAGGGTTAGCTACATGAAATTATCTATTTATATACATCTATATGTATACATACCACACTATATATAGCCTTTGACAATCACTTACAGAAATATATTTCCTCCTTCATGAAAGATTTAGGAAAATAATCTAAAAGGTGGATTTCATTAAAATGATGATTATAATTTTTCTTTGACTTATTAATACTGTGAAGTATATTAATAGACTGCTTACTACAGTAACATGATTACATTTTAGAAGGATTTTTATATATGCTGATATACCTAAAACTTTTTACACCAATAATCATAAGATAGGACCGTCATTTTAACTTACTTGCTTTGCCACATTTGGGCACCATTATTTTGCTGACATTATGATAGGGATATGGTATTTTATCCAAACTTTTTCTCAGTGGCAAACCAACTGCCCAGTGTACCAAAGGGAGCTAGGCTAGACTGGGCCATGTGTTCATAGAAAGACACCACTATTTCTAATTTACTGGTATTCTGAAAGGTGTCCCTGAACCCTTAGTATGTCAGAATAGAGTTTACTCCAGCATGTGGCTCAAAGACAAGATGAGCAAGAGGGAAATCTTATAACTTACGGATGTAAGAACCAACACCCTATCATGCATCCTTCCCCTACAACTAACCAAGTAACCTGGACAAGTTATTGAACTTCTCTGTGTCTCAGTTTCTTCAACTATGAACTGGATATAATAACAACACCAACAGCACAGGGTTGTTATGAAGGTTAAATGAGTTAATATACATAAAAACGTAGTACTTGGTATGTAGTAAATGTTAACTGTTAGAAAAGTTTACATGAAAAGTGAAACTGAAATACAAAATAGAAAACCTCTCATTTTCATTATTTTATGGTCTCATTAACTTAATCCTAAAACTTCTCTTTATTATTAAATAAAAAAAAATTATGAAAAGAATATTATGCAGGCAAAGGCTACCACTGTCCCACTAGCTCTTTTTTTTTCACTCCTTACCCAGACATGTTTACTGATTTTTGAGAAAGAGGAAGGGAGGGAGGAAGAAAGGGAGTAGGAGGGAGGGGGGGGTGAGGGAGAGAGGGAGGGGGGGGGGGGGAGAGAGGGAGGGGGGGTGAGGGAGAGAGGGAGAGACAGAGACACAGACAGACAGGCATTGATGTAAGAGAAACATTGATAGGTTGCCTCCTGTGCATGCCCTGACGAGGGATGGAACCCACAACCTTTTGGTGTACAGGAAAATGCTCCAACCAACTGAGCCACCCCGCCAGGGCACCACAATGATTCCGAAGTAGTTAAATTGAAAATGATACTTCAAAATATTTACTTTGACTATAACATGATAGAGAAATGTTTATGATTTCTATGGGTGATAAAGTCATATAAACTGTTACTAATATTGGTTTTGCTGCTTACATTCATAATTATGAATTATATTCAAAATCCTCATAATTTGATTTAGAGAATATGAATATAAACATGTAAATTTTTTTCTCACCCAGTATCAAAGAATGCCCAAATTCTATCTACAGACCCTTTGGGGAACCACAGATCCCAGGTTAAAAACTCCTGGCTGAGGAAAAAAAAATCCTCGTAAGCGTGTGCTGAAAAGATGGTAGCATATGTATTCTTTGTTGTTGTTGTTGTTCGGGCCATATTTTTGTATCTCTGGCATGCCTGTTACATTGTAAGGGGTGGAGCCTTAGGTATTCTCCACATGCTGCTTTGTGGTCATCTGTGGGGGAGGGGTCCAACAGGAAACAATTCTAGTTAGTTGGCTCTCAGTGGCTCTCAGTGACCTCCCCCACTACCCAGAAGCAAATTGGGCCCTTTTGGTGCTGGTTACTGGGTCGGAGGGTTTGTGTACATTCCAGAACCCTGAAGGCCCTCCAACAAACTCTTCTGTGAGGATGGGAGTTTCTCCTGCTGTCACAACCCCCACAGATTTTTACAGCCAGAGGTTTTGAGGCTTTCTTTTCCCACGCTAGAACCCCGGGTTGCGCTGTCTGTCTCGCTCCCCTGTTGTCCCTCCCGGTTTATCTGCAGGCAAATGTGGGACAGCCACCTGCCCTCTCACCCGCCCAGTCCTCCAGATGCAGCCTTGCTGCTTCCCCTCCGCCCCTCCTACCAACCGAGATGAATGTTTCTTCTTTAACTCCTTGCTTGTGGGACTTCCATACAGTTTGATTTTTTGGCAGTTCTGGTTGTTTTTTGTTTTAAAATTTGTTGTTGTCCTTCTTTTGGTTGTGTGAGGAGGCAAAGTGTATCTACCAACAACTCTATCTTGGCCGGAAGTCTCTATTCTTTTAGTAAGTTTATCAGGAAAGGGATAAGATATAGATAGTTTTGGGGTTGGTGGGGAAGCATAAGTTTTTCTTTTTCTTTCTTTTTTCCTTTTAGAACTTTAAACCAGGAGAATGGATTCAGTGGGGCAGGAGAGGGAAAAGGTATGCACAACTATGTATGAATGAACAAATAAAAGGACAATAACTTAGAGAAAAAAAGAAGGAAAGCAGTGAAGCCCTCCTCTGTCTACCACCGTTAACACTCTTCCCAACTTCTATAAGACCCAGTGGGCCAGGAGTGACTGGGAGTGAAGAATGAAAGGGGAGGAAAAAGACATGTGGCAGAAACTGCCAATCCTCAAGGAGGAGGGGGTTCTTTTTTGTTGCTCCACTGCCTCCTTTTCTAACCCACCTTTAATCTTCTTCCCTAGCTGTCAAGATACCTAGAGGCTTAATACTGCCATCTGGCAGTCTAAATGCTCCCATCCTACCTGCTTCTTCCAATCTCTCTCCCACCAAAAATCAAAACTCCAAATGAAAGGTCAGTCAGGGTACTGGAATACTTGTAAGCTTAAAGTAATTATAAGACATCTAAGTATGAAGATCCTTGAGGAAGGTGCAATGAACATTATAAGGATAGCGTGTTAAACCAAATGACTATTTAGTTAAAGAGCTTGTTAAACATAAGAATATTAGCACATTTCTGGTCCCTGATCTCCTTCCCTGTGCCTGTGGCTGCCCTCCTCACCTGTATGCCTTACTATGTGCACGTGCATGTGCATGTGCAGAAGCAGGCACACAGAGGACGGAATCAGCTTATGTTTCTCGCCCTTGGGAGAGGTTCTTAACCTACTGGGAAGCAAAGACTTGGCAATTAAACAAATTAATCAGTCTTCAGAACCAGTATTTCTAAAATAGGGAAACAGTTGTTTTATTTTATATTATAATTCTGATGATCTTTTTAAGAGATAATACAAAAAGTTGAGTAAGAGGTTATCATACATTGAAAAGAAAATGATTTAGAATTTTGATCAAATTAAATCCATTTTGAGCTGTTCTGCCTATTTGAGGTGTTTATCATCAAATAAGTACCCAATTAAAATGCACATAAAACTTAAGTACTATTTGCTATCAAAGTAGGAAATAAACATTTATGATCTACCCGTTATTCTGAGGAATGCTCAGGCCCAAGACTCAGCACCTAAGAGTGCACTTGCCAAACTGGCATTCTGGCTTCTGGCTTCTGGCTGTCACTAAGGGGGTCCAAAGTGCTCTCTCCACCTGCCTCGTTTGCACTCAGGTGCTATCACAGCATGGGATGATCTGAAAGTTAAGCTGCAGCTGCCAACCTGGCACATGCTTCCCAGCCACCAAGGCCAGCAGTAAAATTTCCTACTTTAACCAAACTCGCAAAATTAATTGTGACATTTTTTTCTTATATGGCGATTTCTGATATTTTTTCAAAACCACACTTTAAACATAAAGTACCTATACTCTGAATATAGTCTCTCTCTTAATACAGAAAATCTAATTTGTGGATCAGAATTTGACTTCAAACATGAGCTGCCTGTGGTTCCTTGCTGACGTTCTTATTCAAAAGGGAGGTTTTAATAACATTAAGATCAATCTGAGGCTCTCTCTTTAATGTAATAGAGAGACCTGAAAGAACAATGAAAACAGAGAACTTAATAAAAAATAAAAGGGCAATGATTTGAAGCATTTTTTTTCTTCAGAAAAAAAGTATTTGGTTAATTTTCTTACAGGAATTACAAGAACTGCCGCCACTCTCCATTTTCAAGAATGTGGAGTTAATGCCTTAATTCCGCTATTCCTCTTGGCTAGTTTATTCATCCCATCCATAAACAGGTCGGGAAAGAAGAACTAATTGTTTCCCCCCAAGCTTTAGAATCTTGGGGATGAAAGTCAGAAGATGCTCTCTGAACTATGACTAAACTGGTAAACAGCATAAGCAGGGCTATGGAGAAACCACGGATGCTCTGGCTCTTCCAACTCCAAAGAAATCCTAGGAAACACATGGAAGGGAGCACACCAGGGGAAGAGGTGAGAAGATCTAAAAGCAGAGAAGCCCCATTTAAGGAATTCAAATACTTTTAAAACAAACTGGGAAAGCAGCTTACTTCAAAAGTTACACTATTCAACCCTGACACAAACATGACAAAAAGCCCTGACAATGCAAAGCATTAGATATACTTCTCTTACCCACAGGCCTTAAATGATGGTGATGGCATTAACCTCCAGGGTATATAGTATTTAAACAAAAACAATAAAAATGACCCTATCTCAAGTACTCAAATAATTCACTATGAGTTGCTTACTTCAAAGTTGCTATACAGACAAACATCTGTAGTCAACTACCTTTTCAAGGCTTAGGAGAAAACTCAAACCAACAGAATGGAAACACTCTATGATACAAAAAATGAGAAGTTAGCAGCAGACAGCTAAAAACAAACTTAACCCCCACTCCCAAAACCCACTTCCTGTAAATTAAAACTCTCCTCCAAATAACTCTGTAGCTAAAGAAAAATAAAGACTAAAATTATAGCCATTTAGAAATAGATGACAAATAAATTATAGCATATAGAATGTGGCCAAGCTGATACTCAAAGAAAAATTAATAGTGTAAATATATTTAATAAAAAACAAGAAATAAAGGAATTTAATACTGAAATTGGGAAGGTTAAAATGAGAAAACAAACCAAAATAAAGGTGGGCAAGGGAATAAAAATTAAAAGCACAAATAAATTAGGAACCAAAAACCCCCAAAACTGGTTAATAACATGAGAGCTGGTTCTAAATGATGAATGAATGAATGAATGAATGAATGATCTAAAAGTTTGACCAAGAGGTTGGGGAACCCTACAAATGTGTAACATTACAAATGTCATGTTCAATGAAATAGAAGGCATTCTCTGCATAAATCTTTATGCCAAGAAATCAAGAATCCATAATTAAAGCTAATTTAAACTGCAAGTGTGAATAACCATGGAAAAAATAAAAACTCTGTTAAAGATATATACCCTTAACTTCCAGTCAAGATGGCAGCATAGGTAAGTAAACATGGCTCGCCTCCTTGCACAATCACATCAAAATTACTAAACTACAGAACCACCATCATTCAGGGCCATCAGAAGTCTAGTTGAATGGAAGTCTGACAACTACAGATTTAAGAAACCACATCCATTGGGTGGGGGGGTGGGTAAGAGGGACAGAGACGTGGAACAGGCTTGTCCCACATCTATGTGTGGTGTACAAAAATTGGGGAGGGATATCTCGTGAATGAAGAGACCCAGCCCCACACCAGGCCCCCCAGCCCAGAGTTCCAGTGCCAGGAAGATAAATTCCCATGACTTCTGGCTGCAAATACCAGTGGGGACTGAGCCAGTAGAATAAACTTCTGGGGTCCCAGGCAGCTCCTCTTAAAGAACTGATACACAGACTTACTCAGACTCACTCTCTCTGAGCTCCAGCACTGGGGTAGCAGCTTGAAAGGCACCAGTGGCATACAGAGAGAACCCGAAGTGTCTGGCATCAAGCTAAGGGCTGGGGGACAGCTTTCTCCCAGACAGAAAGGGGAGCCGAGGCCATTGTCCCTTTTCTGAACGCATAGAGCCACAGAGCTGATGGGGGGGCCATGCGTAAGACTCCACCAACTTGGGTAACACTGTGGGCCTGCCCTGGAGATCCCAAGACTCTATCCCATCCAACTTACAGGCCCACCCAAGCTGTTAAAAGTGACTTTTCCACATGAATGGCTAGTCTTGGCTCATGCTTCGTAACTTCCTAAATCCTCTCAAACAACAGCTAGCCTCAGTGAGTGAGTCCCCAGCCCCCGGACCGCTTGCTAATTGGCCCTAAGCCTGGTACTAGAGCTGACGTCAGCCTAGATTCACAGCTTCACTTTGCCAAGCTCAGCACAAGTAGCAGCCATCTCAGATGGCTTCATAGTTCAGGCAGGGTGGCCCCAGGCAAAACACTGGTGGGGGGTGACCTTGACCTGCACCACCCAGGAAATCCCAGGGCCTGTGCATCTAGTGGACAGCGAGAGATCACATCGGAGAACCACCGCTCTGCCCTGCACAGCTTATCCTTCAAAGAGGGCAGATGTTGGTGGTCAGTGGTCACAGCTAGTCCTTGCAGCTGACTGGCCTAGGTAAATCCTTGCCACTGACCTGCCAACAGCAACGAAGGCTCAAGTACAAGAGGAGGGTGTACCTCAAGTACCCAGCTTAGGTGATAGAGGAGACTGTGCCACTGGACCCTACAGCAGGGGTACCCAACTGCTGGGTCATGGACTGGTAGTGGTCTAGGTCGCATAGCAGGAGGTAAGCTTGAATGTAATGCACTTGAATCATCCCAAAACCATTTCTCCCACGCCTGGTTCGTGGAAAAATTGTCCTCTATGAAACTGGTCCCTGGTGCCAAAAAGGTTGAGGGCCACTGCTGTACAGGATACCAACCACATTAGACCATGCTACTAAGACAGGGAGTCATAGCAGCTCGACCTAATACATAGAAACAAACACAGGGATGTTGTCAAAATGAGACAACAAAGAATCATGGCCCAAATGAAAGAACAGATCAAAACTCCAGAAAAAGAGCTAAACAAAATAGAGTTAACAATCTATCCAATGCAGAGTTCAAAATACTGGTTTGAGGATGCTCAAAGAACTAAGTAAGGACCTCAACAGCATAAAAAAGATCCGGTCAGAAATGAAGGATACACTAATTGAAAAAAAGAACAACTTACAGGGAAACAACAGTAGAGCAGATGAAACCGAGAATCAAATCAATGATTTGGAACATAAGAAAAATACAACCAATCAGAACAACAAGACGAAAAAAGAACCCCCCAAAGAGGATACTGTAAGCAGTCTCTGGGACAACTTCAAGCAATCCAACATTCTCATCACAGAGGTCCCTGAAGATGAAGAGAAAGAACAAGAAATTGGAAATCTATTTCAAAAAATAATGAAAAAAAAACTTCCCTGATTTGGTGAAGGAAATAGACATACTAGTCTAGGAAGCACAGAGAGTCCCAAACAAGGTGGATGCAAAGAGGTCCACACCAAGACACATCAGAATTAAAATGCCAAAGGTTAAAGATAAAGAGATAATCTTAACGGCAGTAAGGGAAAAACAGTTACCTATAGGGGAGTTCCCATAAGACTGTCAGCTGATTTCTCAAAAGAAACTTCGCAAGGCATTGGCAAGAAATATTCAAAGTCATGAAAAGCAAGGACCTACAACCTAGATTACTCTACCCAGCAAAGGTATCATTTAGACTCAATGGGCAGATAGAGAACTTCCCAGGCAAGAAAAAACTAAAGGAGTTCATCATCACCAGACCATTATTACATGGAATGTTAAAGGGACTTATTTAAGAAAAAGAAAATCAAAACTATGAACGATAAAATGGCAATAAATAACATATTTATCAACAACTGAATCTAAAAAACAAATTAAGCAAACAAGAAGAGAGACAGAATTACAGATACGGAGAGCATTTTGATGGTTGTCAAATGGGAGGAGGTGTGGGGGAATGGGTGAAGCAGTGAAGGGATTAAGAAGTACAAACAGGCAGTTACAGATAACCAGTTAGATTTTATTCTATAATAGATTTTTCTAATATTGAACAACCTTGTTAATTCAATTCATTACATGTATTCACTAAAGACTCTTGTGTTGGACTGGGTAGGGAAGGTGAAAGAGGAATCTAGGAATCAAGAACTTCCATATTTTTAGTTTGAGCACCTGAGAAAATTTGGAAAGGAACATGTCTGGAAGGATGAAAATTCTGTTTTAGATAATTTTCATTTCAAATACCAATACCTATCAAAGTAGAGTTATCCAAAAGACGGCTGTATAAAAGAGAGGTCAGGATTGGAGAAAGAAATGTGGTAGTCATCAGCATGTAGATGGTATTTAAAAATACCATATGGGATGGATTGAAAATTGTAGGAAAAAAAAAAACAAAACTCCAGAGCCAAAATTTTAGTAACGCAAAGTGGACACACATACCTAGATTTGTGTATACTTATTTTCATGTAGTTTATGTTGCTATGCTTAATCATTTTTAAAAACATGCTAAATTAGGACATCCATATAAAAACTACTAAAAAAACCCCTCATATCAAAAGGTGGTCTTCCTGCTAGCCCCTGAAAGTTTCAATTTCAGTAGCACTGTATTTGTGGGGAGTTTTAAGTTATTTGAATCTTTTTTGAGGGGTAGTAGTTTTCAAATAGTGTTTTGAAAGATGCCTAAGAGGTTGGGTAAAGATGGATTGGGACCTTGATTTTAAGACTTCATTTGAATAAAGAATTTTATTCCACAGGGCAAAACTGTTTCATTTACTTTTGCTAATCTTTTATAAATGATGTAACAGTGGACAATAGTGAAAATAAGAGTAGGTCTCAAAGTTTATATCACTGAAACAAGAATGTAATCGTTAAATGAGCTGAAAGCAGTAAAATTTAAGCCTTATTGCATTTATGTATTTTAAGATTTTTATTTACTTTAAAATTTTATTTATTTTTAGAGAGAGGGGAACGGAGGGAAAGAGAGAAACACAATGTGTGGGTGCCTCTCACACGCCTCCTGCTGTCGACCTGGTTTACAACCCAGGCATGTACCCTGCCTAGGAATTGAACCAGCAACCCTTTGGTTCACAGGCCAGCACTCAATCCACTGAGCCACACCAGCCAGGGCACCTTACTGCATTTAAACTGACTGTATATTCAATTAAACACGAGTCAAATGATGAAAAAACATTTTTAAAGGTGCATCTAAAAGATTCTTATGGATTTAATAATTTAATGGAATCCTCCCATAACATGCACCTCTATTTTAAAGTTTCTCACATTTAACTTTTATATTTTCAGGAATATGTGTATAAAAGCAGGGGACACCTGTGTTAGAAAACAACAGCCATCAGAATTTAAAAAACAAAAACAGAGAGGAAGTCCTATTAAAATAAGAAATAAGCCCAACTGCCTACTATTACTACTGTTCTTTGATTTCAACAAATGCAATAAGACAAGAAAGAAAGAATTACAATATTTAAAAAAAAATCGGTATTATTGGTTCACTAGTATATATCCAAAAATCAAGAAACTTAACTAAAAAAGTGTTAGACTAAGATCCTGAATTTAATTAACAATGAATAAGAGAGTTCAGTAAGGTAGATAGATGGGTATTTAAAAATGAGTAACTTTCCTTTACATCATCCGCTACGAGGTAAAAATATAGATATACCAAATATAATATGAGGAAAAATCTCATTCTTGAAAAATCTCACTCTAACATCTCTAAAGGTCTTAAGTGTTTCAATTATACATCATTGGTTAATCTCCACAACCATGATATTACATAATATTACATGATACTACCATAATAAGAGGTACTATTATCCCAATTTTACAGACAAAAAAAGTAAGGCTTAGGGAAATTAAGAAATTTGCCCAAGAATTTGTCCAAAATCACATAGCCAGTAAGTGTCAGAACAGAACTCAAACTCAGTGTTTCTGACTCTACAGAGTAGGTTTCTTAGCACTATTATGCTCATTCTTGTCTATCAAAATATCAAAATAACAAAGATAAGTCGTGTGGGGAAACAGCGGTGAGAGCAGAAAATGGATACTCTTGTATCGCCGGTAAGAATATATATTGGTGCTACTTTTCTAGACGGCAATATGTATGATCTCATATAGGAATTTATTAAAAAATATATTCATCAGTGTGTACTAAGGTCTATACACATGAACAGTACACTGTTGTTTACAACAAAAAACCTTGTCATACTCTAAATACTCAACAATATGAACTTTATTATATTGCAGTACTTATATGTTGGAAAGTCATTTAGCCAATAAATAAAACTAATCTTTTAAAAGAATATTTCATGACACAGGGAAATATGATATATTGAATGAACAGCAAGAAACTACATAGGCATTGAATTTTTTTAAAGGATGTGTTTATAATGACTAAGATTTCTTTAAAAAATGAAAACACTGATACCAAAACTTTAAGTTATATCCCTAGGTGAGAACTGTAGATGACTTTCACTATCATTTTATACTTTGTCTCTGAAAAATGTGGTAAAATGCATATATTAAAATATTAAACTCAAAATTTAATTTTAAAAGATAAAATGAAGAGGTCAAAACAATAGAAATACAGTTTAGAAAACATTCCCCCTATTTAAAACTATTTTTCCTGTGTATGATATTGCTAATTTTAACATACTTTACTCCATGATTTTTGTTACTTAAGGCACTTTTCTATTTTAGCAAAAACAGAAATAATACCTGCTTTATCAAAAAAACTTATTGTACATTTAAAGCTTTTTAGAGTTGTACTAATCTTTTTTTTTTTTTTTTAATCCTCAGCCAAGGATACATTTACTGATTCCAGAGGGAGTGGGGAAGAGATTGATGACATCAATGTGAAAGAAACATAAATCGGCTGCCTCCTATACGTGCCCAGGCTGGGGACCAAATCCACAGCCTAGGTATGTGCCCTGACCAGGAACTGAACCCATAACCTTTTGGTTTACGGGACAATGCTCTAACCAACTGAGCCACACTGGCCAGGGCTGTACTAATCATTTAAAATTATAGCAAAAGTCCAAAAAAGGTACTAATACAGAATCATCAACTAAGTGGGACTGAGTAGGGCAATCAAAGAAAACAATTAGAAGGCAGCTTCAATTATTTGGGAAAACCTGTTCATGGTAGTGTACAAAAAAGCAAAGATTTAAAATAGACCAAGTCACAGAATAAGGATAAAATTAAGCCCACATAATTCTGAATAGGAAATGAGTACAGATGACTAAGAACAAAGAACAAAAAGTAATTTTAGCCTTACCCTAAAAGACATGAGGTAATAGATTTGAAGGCTCTTTGAAAAATCTAAAATATAAACTGACATTAAAAGCAGTAACAGTAAACTTGATTTTATAGAAATTTCATATCTGGTAATCCCAGTAACTCAGAACAGAATTAAGAGCCAATGAATAAATAGACAGAAAAAATAAAATTTCTGTCCAATCAAATCAATGGAGATTGTTAAATCATTTTATAATAATATTGAGTGCCTTCTACGTGGCAGGCACATTTACAATTATTATCTTGAATCAGTAAAAACAACTCTCTGCAAAGTGCATACATAGTGTTTGATGGACAAGAAATCAAAGAGAAACTCAGTCTTGCCTAGAATCACAGCCAGGGCAGAGCTGGAACTCAAATCCGGATATAGCTGATTTCAGAAGATCCACGAGCTCTCTCTATACAGTGCCAATCTTTCAGTTTTGCAACCCAGGCTATCTGATCATCCCAAAAGCCTTTAATCACTGCCCAAATACTTTTAGACATAATATTAGCTACTGTTATTCAGTTTCATAGTCCACGGCGGGTGTCTGCTGCATATTAGAAGGAGGAAGTGACAATGTCAGCAAGGAACAGCTAACATTAGAGAAAATACCAAAAATCATGGAGTCCTGCTGTCCCCATTATCTTAAAAAAAAAAAAAGCATAACAAGTACTGTTTTAGTTTAGGAAAAATCAGAAATCTCAGTTAACACTGGTAGCGTTAACATCTCTAGGCATGAGCTCCATCACCTGGAAGACAGGCAAACAACAGTGTAAACCATACAGAACTGTTATAAAACTAAGTTAAATAACATAAGTGCTAAATACTATGCCTGGCATAGAGTTAGTGCCCCCAAAATGGTAGTTATTATAATACTTCATAATAAGTGAAATTACAGGCAACACATATATTATTTGAAGGTAGAAAAATATAACGCATTTGTATACATTCTTCCATTTAAGAGTTAAAATAAGTATTTTGCTCTTGAAAGGCTTTAAAGACTAATTTTTTAGAAAATTCACTTTTATAATGTCCTTCCCCTGTTAAGTGGGGTAAATAAAGTTAACTATATTCTTATAAGGCAAATATGTATAGCCCCTTAAGAAATCACATCATGCATTCTAAGTTCATTTAAAAACATTTAGGTAGCAACAACTGTGTTATTTGCTCTGTATTATTGTGTCCATCTCTTAACCATGTACTGGCTTTTGTTCATCCTACCCACATCAGCATATATTATTATTTAAAGTACTGTATGGCCTTTAACAATAAGAACACATTCATAAAGTTTTCTACTATGTGCAAATGCATTAGTAGACAGGAACCACAGAGTCCTTACCCTGAGGGAGCCTAAAGACTCTAAGCAAGATAAAAAAAATCCTGGGCACAGTATAAGGTACTGTTATGAACATTTTCGATTATCAGTCAATCCTTATGGTCTGGGTGATACATTCTGTTTTCTAGATGAACAGTACAGACACAGCAGAAAAGAAATAAAAAATAAAGAAGAAACATAACTATCACTAAATATGCAAATGTTAGAAAATAGTATTTGGAAAACACAGGAAATAAGCAAATAATTATGCCTAAAACTAGGGGATTAGGAGTTGT
Organism: Mormoops blainvillei; assembly: GCA_004026545.1. NCBI lineage: Eukaryota > Metazoa > Chordata > Mammalia > Chiroptera > Mormoopidae > Mormoops > Mormoops blainvillei. Next base: position 138,906 of record PVJD01001783.1, on the reverse strand, counting down.
TTATATGTTTTACTTTAAAACCCAAATATTCTATAAAGTATAACTATAGGAATAAAACACTATCAGGAAAATATTTATCAAAATATTATATTTACAGATGTTATTTCTGGGTAATGAGATTCCAGGTGGTTTTTTCTTTTTACTTTGTTTTTTCTTAATCAACTTGTCCTACTTTAATGATTAAAATATAAGTAGGAAAAATACTTAAATTAGATATTAATGCTCATCTCACATACTGGTAAAAATTTTTAAAGTTAATACTTAGTGCATTCAAACACGGTATGAAATCACCACTCTCTTTGCTAATGTGTGTGTGCATTATCAGTAGAATTCTTCTGGAAAGCTTTTTGGCAATCACGAACCTTAAAATATATTTATGTCTTGGGTGATTACTTCTCAGAATCCATCCTAAGAAACATATACGGAAAAAAATTGTTTTACTGGGATGTTCAACTTAAACACTATGATATTAAAATTTGGGCAAAAAACCCCCCAAATGTTTAACTGAATAGGAGAATGATTAAATAAATGACATGTTCTTAAGAAGATAATGTTTGAAATATTTTTAGTGGCATAAGAAAATCCTTAGTGTATGTTGAAAGGGGAAGGGAAAGTGGGATACAAAGCTCAATAAAAAGTCTAATTCCAATTATATAAGATATATATTATTATATTTAAAAGATATATATATTATATTTTAAGAACCAAACTCCCAAGAAAGATAATTTCATTATATTACTTAATCCTCACAATCAGAGACACATTTATTAACATGTGTTAGGTTCCGGAGACCTTAATATTCGGTTAAAACAGGCACTCAGCCTCAGTTGGAAATCTTGTTCTGCCATTATTTGAGACCCATCAAGTTATTTAACCATATTGTGGTTTGGTTTCCTCATCAGAAAAATAAAAAAGAGTAATGAAATACTTCTTCATAGGAATGTAGTAAGTATTAAATGCATTAATACAGGTGGAACACTTAAAACTGCCTGACACAGTAAGTTATTAAACTACAATGGTGTAAACCAACTGAGATCTAAGCTGAGGGCTGAATTTTTTAACAAGGCTGAGCCAAACAAAAGGTAAGGGGGGTGGGGGGGTGGGCAAAGGAAAAATGTTCAAGGCAAGCAGGAAGACCTTGAGATTTTCTGCGTATTTGTTATACACCCTTAGAGATTTGATAATCATCTTAAAGGTGGAATGCTTTGAATGTTCAGAATGTGCTTATGGGTTTTGCTTTAGGCTAGTTCCCTATGCATAAGGATTACTGTCAGTGTTGTGATGTATAATCATAAATACTATGCTTTATGGGTGATTATTCCCTATTTTCATTTGAGAAAAGTAAAACAATCCTCTGTAGAACAGAAAAATTAAAGAGAGAAAACTCATACTGAATTACCAAGATATTAGATATATTTGGAGAAGAAATAGATTAAAAAAAATACATCACATTCTCAATTGTTGATAATTTCACTGAACGGTTTATCATGAAACAGCAGCAATGATTATAACATGTTTTTGATGAATCTCAACACTATAGCTTTGTACAGGCATGAGGTTTTTATATGCTGTAGGTCCATGAGGCATATTAACCCCTAAAACACAGGAAGATTTTTTAGAACACTTGGTATATTTGAGATTCAACCCTAGGATCTCAATATTTTAGGTATAAATTTGGAATGCCAATTTAAGAATTTTTTGTTATTTACTGACCTTGTTACTTAACATTTTACTTTTCCAAAAAGAACTATACCCCCCAAACTATTTTTGTCACCTTAAACTCCCATCATCCACTGAATGGACACACTAGATCATCCACTCCCTGCCTTCCTGCCAGGTTCCTTGGCTCACAGTAGTCATTGGAAAACGACTCCCATCCAACTCTGCCTACTGGTGTGCCTCATTTTATTTTGCTCCACTTTACTGCACTTCACAGATGTTGGAAGACCCTCCACCAGCAAAAGGATTACCACTCACTGTATTGCGGCGGTCTGGAATGAATGGCAGTATCTCCAAGGTCTGCCTGTAATTGAATCCTACCTTTGAAGCCTGGAATGTAACCTTCCCAGTACCTTAATTTACTTCTTCCCTCCTGTCACTGAGTACATTTGATCTAGCATTATGTTCTATCAGTCCATAATATCTTTCTTTCTTTTTTTTTTTTTAATAGGTCGGGGGCCTTACATAGCACTTAGACTGGTACTAAGTAATTATTTGCTGAGGGAACAGTGGTTTACTAGTCTTAAGTGAATGGTAATGAAATTAGTTTACAATCCTAAATTCTAACACCAAAGGAATAAAACACCTCCTACTTCACAACTTTTCTTTAAAATTGCAATTCTTTAAAATTGCAATCAATTTAGAATGCAAGTAGAATTCTTCTGGATTTATGTGCAAGAACAATGAAAAACACTTAAGGGTATAAAATGGTATAAAATAGCATAAAAAGCTTTAAAATGAGAGCAACACTTTTACATCTGTTACAAAAATTAAAATTAATATAGAAACCACTGTTGTCTGCTAAAATGAAGAGGAGGTAACCCAGTTGTAGAATGAGAAAAGTATTTAAAAAATACAATTTCCATTAACCACTTGGGGTCCAATTTGGTGATGTAATTCATGAAAACATAGCTCCACAGAAGCCATTAATATAAATTAGGATTATTTTTATTAGTTTGGTAATTAAAACAAAAATGTAGTAAAAGGAAGTGACTAATAAAAACTCTCATCACTATACAGGCATTCCAAATTTCTGTTTCCTATCCTTTAATATTTTCCATTATAATAAAATAGTTTCATTAGAGTTTCATTATAAAATGCGAGCTAAAAAATACTGGCGTCTTTTTTCATCATCATATTGTTTAAAAGTTCATTTTACTTTGCTTACAGTGTTTAAGTACTTTTGTGATTACCAGGTGCTAAAGGCAGAATTGTACCTTACTTTAAAAAGCAAAACTCATTCTTAAATTAAGTAAAAATAGTCAAACATTTTGAATTATAGATACATAGTCAGTTACTACACTATTCTAATATTTTTAGGGTACCTTCAAGTAGACAGATTTAGAAATAACAATGCCAAACCGGAAGAAAACAGGTGAAGAAAGAAGCAAGTCTGAAATAGGTATCTTCCTCTGGTTATCAAAATAAGATAATTTCACAAATATTTGGTTCCACTATTTTTTTTAATCTTCACCTGAGGATATGTTCTTTGAGAGAGAGAGAGAGAGAGAGAGAGAGAGAGAGAGAGAGAGAGAGACAGGCAGACAGACACTGATAGGTTGCATTGCATCTCCTACCCACCCTGACCAAGAAAGGAACCGGAAACCTAGGTATGTGCCCTGACCAGGGATTGAACCGGCAACGTTTTGGTGCAGAGGAAGAGGCTCCATCAAATGAACCAACCATCCAGGGCCGATTCCACTATTTTTATTTATATTTAACCATCAGATAACACCAATATTAAAAAATTGCTACCAAAATAAATTGTATACGTAAATGATCAAATAAACAGAAGTCATACCCTTTGAACCCTAAATTCATTGAGTTTAAAAATAACAAACAAAACTTCAAAGAGCATGTATGCATACTCTATGGACAAAAGGTGTGGGGATTGCCTGAGGGAATGGGTGGGTTGAGTGAGGGGGGAAACGGGAAAAAATTGGGACAACTGTAATAGCATAAAGAGTAAAACATAATTTAAATTAAAAAATAAAAATAACTGTGACTTGTAGTTTTTGGAAAGTCCAAAAAATGTTTGAAGCATATCCACTGTTTTGTTTACACTATGAATTATAAAAATATGATGAAATAAGTGAAGAAATGAATAACTTTCCCAAATTTCTAAATATACAGTATGTAGCCCAAAGTATTTTTGCATCTATTCTAAGATGATAAAAAAAAAAAAATCTGAATCAACAAGGGCCTCAGGGGCCTGGGGATATTCCAATAGTCTTACAACCAATAGGAAAACTTTCAGTAAATCTGAATTAACATTTCACTTCTTTATCACAAAACACATAGCACAAACCAGGATGGTTTTTGGTTACCCAAAAGGCAAGAAACCCAGTTAGAGTAATCTGCACTTGGAAGCTAAAGCTGGTTTTTGAGGAACTTAAAAGGGGTGAAGGATGAGACAGTTTAGGAAAGAAAAGCGGGATTCATGTCTTGAAGTTATATTTGTAACGCGTCTTCGTACGGAGTTAAAAACGTAAACCAGCCAACATGAACAATGGGTGAAAATGGAAATTGAGCTGGAGCTGAAGCGGGAGGGATACGGCAGGGACGAGGTGGGGTGAGGGGTTTTCGCTAGGGCCGGCCTGCGGGCGGTGGCGGTTTGGATGCAGGGATGGGTGGATAATAAAAGCTAATGGCTGGCGATGTCGGATGATGCCTCAGCACACGAGCGCGCGAGGGTCTGAGCCGCAGGAGCAGGGCTGCGGGTCCGTTTCCCTCTGGGGCGCCCGAGGTCGCCTCCATTTTCGGCAGCGGCCGTGCCCTCGGGCGGGCGGGAGTGGACCGGTGCCCTAGGCCGCGGGGCCGAGGAGACCGGCCTCCCCTGGCCCGAGATCCCGGCGGCGCCGCTCCGCCAGCAGGGAGGGTGCGCTCGGCTTTCCCCTCGGCCTCACCCGAGCCCCGGGGGCCGCGGGAGCTCAATGACTCAACCTCCGAGCGTCCGACCCGCCTGGGCCTGGAGATCACCAGCCCCGGCCCCTTCGCCCAGCGCTCCGGCGCGGCCTCCCGGCCCCCGTCCCTCCCCTCTCCCGGCTCCCTCTGGACCAGCACTCGCCGCCGTGGGCCCCCTCCACCCCCTTTCGCGAGGGACAAACCTGCGGGACCGCTACCCGGCGTGGCCGACCGCGCGAGGAAGCGGCGAGCGGGCGGCGGCGCCCGCAGCAACTGCGGCCACCTCGGTCCTCCCCCCGGGCCGCGGCCCCCGCGCCCCCTCCTCGGGCTTGCACAACTCACTCTCCACACGCGCGCGCGCACGGGCTCAACCGTGTTGCTCAACCTACTTGCAGTCTCTTCTCAGCAGCCATCACATGCCCTGGAAGCCGGGGCAGCCCCGGGGCCCTCCAGTGGCCGGCCGTCTCTCGCCTCTGCCCTGGGCCGCCGCGGCCGCCGCTAGGGCGCGGGGAGAGCCGGAGGCCCCCCCATGCCGTCCGCCCGGCTCACACGCCGGGGCTCCGGCTCAGGCGCGCCGCCCGCGCCGCTGCCCCAAGGGCGAGAGCGAACCGGGCTATCCCGCCTGCTCGCTCCTCGACCTCCCGCCCGCAGCCGCCGCCGCCGCCGCCGCCGCCGCGCCGCCGCGCCGCTTCCGCCTCCCCTTCCCTCTTTTCCTTCTCCTTCGCCTCCTCTGGAGCGGAGGTTGGCAAACCAGCACCTGCTGCTGGAGATCACCGAGAACTGAAACAGGAAACCCCGAGCCGAGGGGAAAACCCAGGAGGCGTGGAGAGCGGTGAGGGGAGCTGCTGGAACCTGTCGGGCTCGACCCAGCCGCCGGGGCTGCCTAAGGTTCCTGCGCCTCCTCCCCTCGCGCCCATTCCCCAGCCCGGCCCAGCCCTGGGGTCCCCACCTCCCCTCCCCAGTCCCCCAGCGCCTGACCGCTCGGCGACATCTTCTCCACCCAGCAATGATACGGATCATCCCTGGGCAGTCAAGGAAATCGACAGTCTGCCTTCTTAAGGCAAGTTTCCCGCGGTTGTTTCTTAATATCAATAAACCGTAACGAGGAAAAACCACAGCCGGCATTAGCAAGACCAATAAAGGAACTTAAACAAATGAAGCTGTTGGGGTTTCTTCGAGGGGAAGGACTTCCTCCAGCAAGGAAACTGGCCTCGTTGGAAATGGCAATACGTCAAAATCGACGTTAAAGCCAGGACAAATCTAGATCTCTTTCGGGAGGTTGGGAGGAGACAGCCTTTTCCATTGAGGTGGGCTCCTGAGTTGCAAGTGTGAAAAGCACTGGGAGCAGAGAGCGTTCACCTCTGTGAATTATACAACGCCCAGCACAATCTAGGTCAACAATTCAGAGGTGTTCAAATAATCTTATTCACCGGCTTGTGGACTTGTCACTAGGTGCCTCACTCCTAGCCTTGGGCAGTATGCATCAGCTTTTAGAGTGAGAGGGAAGGGGAATTATGTGGATCGTGTCACAGACTAGGTAACCCGATTTAACTGCATTATCTCATTTGAGGTTCACCACAGCCATGTGAGCCAGGTGTTATAATCCCCTTTAACAGTCAGAAAACTGAAGTTAGAAAAATTTCCCAACATTACACAGCTTCAGATCTGTTTGCATCCTGAGCACATATTTCACTGGAGCAGAGTTCATGCCTTTGATAGCGCTTTTTTCACACCTCGATAAAATTATTTCTTACCTCTCTGAACTGTTTTCAGTAGGGCATATATGGTTTATGCCTGGATTTGCTGAATTTGCTTGGTGTACTTAATGGTAGTGATATCCATGATGCTTCTTGTGGCTCAAACTTGGTATTTTCCAGTTTAATGTTCTCCTTCTCTCTGCCTTTTTGGCTTAGTTGAACAGCGCAGATGCCCTCACTGCTTTGGCCAGCACCTGTTGCTCTTTAACTATTGATGATGGGGTCCCAGCCGAGAGCATTCTACTGGCTGGCGCTATTGGCACCCTAACACTGCTTGGAAGATGGAAGGGGAGCATCTCACTGAGTCCGCTTTCCACTTCAGTACGCCAGCCTTCGGGTGTAATAAATAAAATAGCTGGCTGTAGACTTTGTTTTGAGCGTAAGAAAGCCCTCTGGTCTACATTTTTAGTACCATCTTTAAGACCCTTAGGAAGTCTGGCAACGTGCTCTCTGTAGCCAGGTCCGTTTTTATTGGCAGGAAGGAAAGCATGTTTTGGGAAAGCATCTCCAGTTCACTGAGCCAGACTTGAGCAGTATTAGGGAGGGGTGGGAATTAGAAAGAGCCTGGGTGGCTGGCTGGCTGGCTGGCTGACAGCAATAAGTGATGGCATCTTTGGGATGATTTTTGCAAAGCCAGAAATTTCCTCTGCTCCACAATATATTGCCCATGCAGTCTACTTTCTTCACCTCAATTGACAAATAAATTCCATTGACTGAACGTAGGTATAGACCAAGGCACTGTATTATGTCCTTTAAAGGTAAGAGATGTGAGTAATTATTATAATTGGTTAAATTTAGCGAATGCCTACTATGTTCTAAGCACTTGGTTGTGTTCTATCATACAATGCCCCAAAACCCCCTATGAGAGAATAACTGTCACTATTTCTATTTTAAAGATGAGGAAATAGACCAAAAATACAATCAGTAAGTAACGGTACAAGGACCAAAATGTAGGCAGTGTAACTCTAGAATCAGGAACCATTATGTGAATAAGATACTGCTCTTAATTACCAACGACTGTGTAGTTGGGGAGAAAAAACACGTAGAAAAATTAAAAAGAAAACTATGAAGATGAGAGAATTTACAAGTGTTAACTTCGTGTCATGGGCAATAAATGCAATGAAGGTTCAGAGGACAGAGGAATCTCTTCAGATTCGAGTGGTTGGGAAGTCTACACAGATGATTCTGAGTTTCAAAAAGGGGAGATTTAAGGTGGGCAATGATGGTGAAAGTATTTTGATAAGCAGAGAGGATAAGAAAGGGCATATCGATGAACTTGCATAAACAAAGAGAATGCCAGGGAGATTTGGAAAATAAGGATTTAAAAAAAGCTGCAGAGCTCTAAATTACACAGAGACTTAAACAAAGAGAAAGAGAGAAGACAGGAGGAAGAGAGAGTTTGAGCTTATGCAGTACGGACTCTGAGAAGGGTTTTTTACAAAAAATGACACGGAGAACATCCTATTTTTGGAAAACCAATGTTGTGACGGTTATTGGATGGTCTGGAAAGGGGAGGGATTGCAGCAGGAGCACAATTTTGAAAACCTGTGTGGGAGCACTGACATGATAACGAAGTAAATGGTGAGAAGAAGAAAGCTCAGGTTAGTGAGATCCTGTGACATAACGATCACCAAGCCTTTGTTGAACAATTGGATACACTTGATGGAGATGGAATTAAGAAAAGGGAGAAGTCCAAAATGACCTAGTGAATGTGAAGCCTATAATATTACTGAGTGGAAAAAAGGGCGAGTTTAGAGGTAGAGGAACTACTTTTTTTGGCAGGGGTTTAGAATAATTTGGTTTTAGGCATATATTTGTGGTAATAGTGGGTTATTATTGTGGAAATATTTTATAGTATTATCTAGAAACGGCAAATAGCTGGTTAAATGAGGCTTTTATTTGCTATTGAGTGTAAAAATTATATGTGATCACTATTACAGTTGAAAGAAAATTTCTAACACAAATAAAATGCTTCTATGGCTCTGAGATAAATGAGCATTAGGGAGTTCCTCTTTTCTTTACTCCAAATTATATTTTCTTGAAAAGAGAATATATAAGAAAGAAATTTTATGGACTCAGAGGATTTAAGTCTAATGAAAGAAAAGTTAGAAATCATTTACTCTGATTCCACTTTTCATTTTGCAAATGGTAAAATTGAGAATCAAATTTTCAGCGTCTAATTGCAAAACTTCAAAATAAGCATCGGCCAAGTATGACACGTTTGTTATTACCAATCCTGGATAGCCAAGTGGTATTTGAGTTATAATATCAAGTCCAGACCCTGAATTACAACTTTGAATTGCACATAATTTAAAATTTTGAGTGGCTGTGACTCCCTAATAGGCAAAACCTTGAACAGCCTCACTAGTTAAAAGCAAATGCTTTGGAAAGAACAGGTTGGGGATGGGATGGGAGGAAGAATGATTGCAAGGGCAGCACATCTTTCTAAAATGTAGCTCCTAGGTAGACTATTACAAACCTAGATTCACATATAAACCTAAAAAACAGAGTTTCAGGTGCCCACCACATCCCACCTAGCTGCTTCAACCTGGAACTTATAATTGCCCAGCCACCGTATCTAAGACCTCCAGGGACTGTAGGTCACCCTCATGTTCAAAACTGACACACGCCCCTGGCAGCTGCTTCTAGTTCAACCCAGAGCTTTACTAGCAGTGTCTTTAGGAGTTTTCTCATTGAAAATGTATAAACCCAGTGGCTAAACTTGGGGTGCAAGAGAATTATTTCTCTTGTTCTCATGTCTCCTACCTCTGCCATTCCTGCCGAAACACTTACCTTAATTGAAACAATGTCAGAAGTCCCTCGGAAGCAGCTTCATATTCAGCTCTTGGGCCAGCACTTAATTTCCCGTAGTTGAAGAACTTCACCCACGTAGGCAGGAGACTGCTGTGATTTTTCACGCACGGCTTCTTTATGTCTTTCAGAGAAGTTCTGGTTAATTCCAACCACCTATGAAGCGTAAGATTTCCTTAATACCATTTAAACAACCATTTCCCAAGCACATGATCTATGTAAGATAGATACATAGGGATAAAATACATTCTTGACTGTGCTTTAGTGACTGGTTGGAGTTGCTTTTTAATACCACGCCCTTAAGGAAAGGAAACTAGATGGCATGAGATAGGTGCTGCTGCCCAATCCCAGAGCTTCTTTCTTTTGATAAGTTACCACAAGATTCCATACTAGCAGCATGACTCTTTCAACATCTGTGGGTGGTCACCAGAGAGCCAGACAGCACGGTTTCAATATGCTTGTGCTGTACAGTCATGTGCTTGGTTTTCTACCTGAATCTATGGCTACCCTGTATCCTTTTCACTGCATTTGGCCAACACAGGAGCTTTGGGAAACATAAGCACTTAATATAGAAGAAAAAATTGTTCCTAAGGTGGCACTTTGCCATCTTGACAAGGACAACACCTGTCATTGCAGTTCACTCTGCCCAGAAGTTTTGAAATTTTTATTTCAACATAGAATTTCAGGTGTACCTCTGTAAGCATCCATTGTTTTTAAAAGAAATTTGGTATGTACAATTACAAATGTATGAAGTTGAGATAGTTGAAAACAGAATTATAGAATTTCCTGACTAGAGAGCATTTTACATTAAAAAGTTATGTCACAAGAATGTTATTTGCAGAGGGAAAAAATTAGAATCAACCTAAATGTCCATTAATAGGTTACTTAAATAAATTGTAGTATCTTTATATATTAGAATGCCATTTGCCTATTAAAAAGAATGAAGTGATTTTATGTGTATGGAATAAACTTTAAGATCCATTGTTTACTGAAAAATTAAAGTGAAGACCAGTGTATGTAGTAAGCTGCCATTTGTGTGAAAAAAAATAAAAAAGAGATAATATCTCTGTATTTGCTTAGAGAAACTGGTAACAGTGGTTTTCCTGGGCTGAGGAACTGGCTGACTAGAAAGAAAGTGTGGAAGAGAGATTCACTTTTTACTCTATACCCTTTTATAGCTTTTGAATTTTAGATTGGGTGCTTGAATTTGCTATTCAGAAAATATTTTTTAAAGTCTACATTTATTGGTGATGTGTGCTGTTGTCCATGCCTTTCTATTTGATTCTGTAAATAAATAGATGTTGTGTGTGGTTTCTTTTTTTTTTTTTTCAAATAGTACCACAAGCAAGAGGAAGTTGTGGGAGTCCTGTGAGTTGCACATGTGGAGCCTGGGGCTTCCCAGGCAAAGGAAAGATTCCTGTGATCACGTGGAAGGGGAGATCCCATAATTGCTAAAGGATTCCCAGCCAGCATTAGTGGTGTTAGTCACTGATTTTTACAACTTGTCAAAAGTTCCAAATGCAGATTCTAAAAGATTTTTGATGGGAACTGCTTTAACTAACAGGAACCTTGAGGGAAGTTCCCATCAGCAGATAGGCGCTCTGTCTGTCTTGCTTCCCACGGCATCCTCAGCGGTCCTATGCCTGGCACATGGAAGTCACTCGGGTTGGTGCCAGACTACTGGACTGTGCCACCCAGCGATTCTCCAGCTTCTGCTTGCTTATTTAGGAATTAATCTGTTAGACGGCAGTAAAGACGTGGCCATGGGAACAAGGATTCAAGACTCCAGTCTCTGAAATAGTGGGCAAAACAGGATTCGAATCTCAAAGGAACCGGGGAGTTAGAAAAATACTTATACATGGGGTAATGAGCTAAGGAACCAAGTACTGAACTGGCAGAATGAGGTAGGGGCTTGGCTTAAAAAAAGAAAAAATAACCAACCAGCAAACACATTACAATAATACAATTCCCCCAAACAGATAACAAACATCATAACAATAAAATGGAAGGGATGACTACATAACTAAGGCTACGATTTCACAGGATAATCCAGATTATTAGCAGAGCAGGTCAGCTGCTGAGTCACTGTACCCCCAGGGAGTTGGATGGCTATGGTGGGCAAGCCATTGACTTAGGGTCTAGGTTGGCTTCAGAGTCTAGGATAGGACACAGATCAGTGAGCCTAGTCACTAAGGTCAGAAGGAGTCAGGGAAACAGCCAACCTAGATGTTTTAAGTGCTCACATCCATGGGAGATTTATGCTGTCAGCTATTTTTTGCTTGCAGGTGGAGATTCCAGGGACTATTCAGCCAAAGAGCATCCAGGAGTCAGAAATGAAGAACCCAACTAGGCAGGAAGTATTAAGCAGATCTCCATGGGTCCCCTAAGTGGGGCCTACCTTTGGCCTGGGTAGGAGATAATTAATTGATGCTGAAGAGATAAAGACCCTAGAGCTATCTAATGGCTTTTAATGGTTTTGGTAGGTCTGATTTTAGAGAAACTATTTGCCTTCTATCTCACCTCTTCTCTGGCCAATCCAGAGCATACAGGTTTTGACTTATAGGCAGAGGTAGAGTCCGGCTATGTCTCGTGGCCCTTAAGTTTGGTCAAAACATTCCATCTTATTTGAAAGCATGTCAGTAGTCCTCTAAAATGTGTCTTTAGCTCTTCATACATCTGTGACTTCCTTTGGTTTTTTGGTTTTATACACAGAACCCTGGCTTATTGAGAAGAGGTAGACCCTCTGGGTCATACTTACAAACATCCATTTTGAAAAATGAACATCTGTTTTGGGTGGACCCTACTTTTAATGGAGATTTTGCTGGAGAAATTCAGGAATCTATCATCTTACTTGGGATAACTACAGAGGCAGTTAAATGTTCCAGAAGCTTTGGCAAGAACAACTTGTTTACTAGAAGACACTGTCCTGACAAAATGTATGATCATCATTTTCTGTGGTTTGCTTTGCTAAAATATGTGTTTATAAGAACATTTTAGAGCATTGGTAGGATTGGGTCTATACAGTTCCTTGTAGTGTCTTGGTGGTCAGTTACTTCCACACAAAAGTAGAAGCCGTCATTTTCTAAGACCCTTTTATATATGTAGCCAACCAACAGTGAGATTGAGATTCCAGTCCTTTAGCTGTATGGATCTTGAACAACAGTTAATGGAGGTGGATTTCACTGGCTTTAGCATCTAATACCTTTTAGTATTCTAATGTATTATTTTCAATTATAAAGTAATACATGTTCATTGTAGAAATTATTTTATTGAGTTTATTAGGGTGACATTTGTTAACAAAACCATACAGGCTTCAAGTGTACAACTCAACAAAACATCTGCACACTGCATTGTGTGCCCATCACCCAGAGTAAAGTCTCTTTCCATCCCCATTTATCCCATTTGTTTTGCTTAATCCCTATACCTTCTTTTCATCCAGTCCCCCAACCCTGCTCTTGGACCGCTGTCAGTCTGTTCTGTGAATCTATGCTTCTGTTTCTATTTTGTTTGAGTTATTTTGTTCATTAGATTATGCATATAAGTGAGATCTTACAGTAATACATGCTCATTGTAGAAAAATTTTAAGGCACAATAAAAGATAAGATTTCAAAAATGCAAATTACCCCTTATCCCATTAAACATGATTAACTACCCTTACACTTATTTCATTTTCTTCCATTTTACATTTATATCCCACTACCTTTCTTGATTTAAGTAAATTAAACATGTGTTTGTTGAGTTCCACCACTGGAATTGGAATCATAAAATAAAAGACATTGTCCACATCGTAAATAAACCAAATATTTTCTCGGAAAGTTAAGACATACATTTGAAAAAAATCTAGAGAAAATACTAAATTAAATATAATCAAGTGCCAAACTTGCCCGAGCTAGGGACTCACTTAGTCAGCTGTGATCCTTAGGACGCAGATCTGAAAATAATTCTCTGTCCACCTTAGGAATGCATTCTTTCAACAAATGTTTGTTGAGCATTTACTTTGTGCCTGCCATTGTGAGGACATACCACTATTTCCTAAGGTGGGCTGGGAGAATTCTTAAGCTGAAGACACTTCTGTTTTGCTCAGTTTATCTTGTACACAGCCAACTCCTCATCTTCTACCACTCATTCTCCATGAGCCACCCTGGCTTTCTTGTTCGTGCTGTTTTCTCCCTCTGGAACGCTCTTCCCAAGCATATCCATAAGGCATGCTCCCTGATGCCCTTCAGATTTCTGCTCAAATGTCACCTTAGCAGAGAAGTCATCCCTCAACACCTTATCTAGAATATCACATATGTCTCCCCTCCCTTCATATACATTCTGGTCACACTCCATCTCCTACTCTTGCTTTTTAAAAAAGAGTGTTTATAAAAATGCTATGTATGCTCTGGTTGGTGTGGTTCAGTGGATTGAGTGCTGGCCTGAAAACTGAAAGGTGCCCAGTTCAACTCCCAGTCAGAGCACATACCTGGGTTGTGGGCCAGGTCCCTGGCTGGGGACATGCAAGAGGCAACCAATCCATGTATCTCTTGCACACTGCTGTTTCTCTGCCTCTATATTTCCCTCCCTTCCTCTCCCTAAAAGTAAATAAATGAAATTTTTAAAAAGTCTATGTATATCTACAAATAAACAAAATAATTTCACATAATAGCAAATGCTCTGAAGAAATAAATTAGAGTGGAGTACTAGCAGGTTTGGGACTTACTCATGGGTAGTGACCAGGGAGGGCCTCTTTTGAATCCCATTTGAGCTAAAATGATGCAAAGGAGCCAGCCACGCAAAGCACATTCCAGACAGAGGAACAAGCAAGTGAAGGAGCCTCCAGGCGGTACAAGTGGAGGTTCAAGGAAGAGAATGAAGAGCAGCGTGGTGGAGCTTGGTGAGAGGGAAAGAGCTTGGCGGGAGTGGAGGCTGGTCCCTTTAGGTAGGTCCTGTGTACACGTTTGCTCCAGACCTCTTGTCTTTCCTTTATCTTACTGCTGACCAGCCTCTCTTACTTACTTTACCTGCCTGGTTCTTATAAGTATTCGAGTTTGTGATCCTTCTTTGTTTTTGGTAAACCTCACTGGCAGTTATCAAAAGGTTCCATGTTTTTGTTTGCTTCTGGGCTTCTACATAGGCTACTGTCTCTACCTGTAACACTTTTCCCTTAATACTTTGTGAATAAAGATTCAGATCAGTAATTCACTTTATACTAGAAAGCTTTCTCTGATCTCATCTAACTGGGTTAGATGTCCCTCCTCTATGCTCCCAGAGTTCTATGCGATAACCGAGGCTCATAAACATTGAGTAACTTCCCCCAAATCATGTGACAGTCAGGATTTGAACCAGGCGGTTCAGCCCACCATCTTAACCACTCATTCTCCAATGCTTCAGCTCCTGCTTCATAAAGCTGTTGGGAGAGCTACCTGGGATGATGTATGTAAAGTGTTTAACGTGAGCCTTGACATTTGAAAAATACTCAGTAAATGTTAGCTCTAATTATAGACATCTCTGCCCTTGAGAAACTTATGCTCAACTGAGGGAGTTAAAAGTCTAGTAAATATATGAATACTATGGAGAAAACAATTTGAATACCTAGAAAGATCTTTAGTATAGTTATTTGCATCCCTCTCGGTAAAGTAACTGCCACTTGATAAAAGTGTTGATAATACTCTTTGAAAAAGAAAATATTAAAAGGATGAGAAGGTCTTATGGGAAAAATGATAAATTCTGTTGAACTTGTCTTCTGGAGGTGCTTTGGAAACATCCAATTAGAGCTGACCAATAGATTAGACAAATGGCAGCAAAATTCACCCTGTTGAGTAACATTCTTGACTTTTCCCTTTCCTCCCCTCCATATCTACTCTGGAAATGAGGCTTTGTTGGTTTTGCTTTCAAAATATGTCTGTATCCTGCCCTCTTTTCTCCTCTGCCTCTGTCCTGATCCAAACTACCACCATCTCTCTGTGCCTTGTCTTCTTCATCTATAAATGGGGATTCTAATCGTATTTATCTAATAGGGTTATTATGACACTTAAATAAGATAGTCTATGTAAAGCACTCAGAATGCTACCTAGCATGTAGAGGAAGGGGAGGAACAAAAAGTGGAAAGAGGACCAAGATAGTATGGGCTATGGAATGCACTGGATGAATGTTTCTAGAAGAAAAGCAGTTATCAGAGGTTAAGAAGATTGGGAACTTCCAAACATGTGATGTCTTGTTCTGTTAAGACATTTTCACATAACAAGTGGTAAAATAGAAAGTTAAAGTTTTTCCACTCAATCATTTAATCAGAATAGGATATACAGCAATTATCTACAGAAAAGTTGAGTCAGTTAGGGTCTCTTGGTTAGAAGGAACAAGACTCAACTAGAATCTAATTGACTCAGGTCATCTCCGTTGAGTCAAAACTTTTTGTGTCAGGCCACCTCATAGACTACTGACCAGTCTGTGGATTGGTTTCCTTTGGGGTCAGCTGCCCATCTTTATTCAATCAGCAGAGACGGGAGAAGGGTGTGACCAAGCCACCATGGCTGGCCAGAGCTGGCCTGTCAGCAGGGGCTCAGGATGGAGTAGTTTCCTTCTCATTAGAAGTAACTGTGTGTGCTGGGTGTGGCAAACACCCCAACTGACACTTCAAGTTGAGAGGTACAGTTATGTTGAAGAATGGTATGAGGTATGAAGTTTAATGCCTGGTTTCGAGTCCCAGTAATCCAGTTTCACTTTGAACCAGCTCTGTGCTTTGAGCAAGTCAGTAAATTTCTCCAGTGCTGAGATTCTGCTTTATTAAGTCAACATGTTTCTAAATTCATGAGTATTTTCTTTGGAAAGCTCTTTGTAAGCTAATCACCTTGAATCATCCAGGTCCCAAACAACCTTTGTGCTTAGTAGGAGAGGGGAGGTTTTAATTGACTTGCTAATTGCTGAAACTTTTGTTAAGATGCTGCTCAAAGTGGAACTACTCTCAGTGAATAGGCTAAAGATATAATTTCCACAAAAGATTGTCCTTTTTATTTTCAGATGTATAAGAAGAAGAAATGCCTTAATACTAATGAGAGATAATATGGCCAACTCCAGCAAGACAGTCCACACATGCACAATCTACTGCTATGAATTTATATCTCTTAAGAAATAAAGCGAAAGGGGATAGAAGAGCTAGTCAAGGCACTTCTTCAAAGAAAGAGTGCGTCCTACCAAGGAGCTCTGATGAGAAAGTAGAAAGAGAAGGAATACAATGAGGGAAAGCCCAGTGGAATAAGAAGGTTGGCCTAGGCTTTCAAAACTGTTCCCTGAGGATGAGAATTCTCCATCAAGCACCCCAAGAACAGCCTGGAAGCCATACGGTGGTGTGAGGACTCCAGGGCAGGTGGGGGGAAGCAAACAGTTAAATGCTGATGCCCATCACACGTTAATATATAGTTGTTGCCGCCTGGAAATACATTCTGGAATTCAAAGTGAGAATGCCCAAATCTGATAGCAAATGTTTTTGCAATGGCTGCCAACTGCCTTGTGGTACTTATATTTCTATGTTTTCTTCTCTCTTAATCTAGAAGACACCTAGAAGAAACTACCCTGTTTCTCAACCTACAATATATAGCTGGAGTAATATATCCAATATTTGAAAAAGTAAATACAATGAAATAGTCAAAATTCTGGTTTCATGCAACAGAATTTTATTAAAGAACATTGGGTATCTGACATAAGCTCTAGAAGAGCTGGAAAACCAGACTTAGAGGCTATGGATCCAGGCACCATGTCCAGCATCGCCCCACAGAAGTAGCCCGGGGAAGATACCAATGTCTCTGTTGATAGGTATAGACCCCACAGCTTGTCCAGCCTCCAGCCTGATGCTGGCACTGGAAACGGCCACTAGAACCACCATGCCTGCTGCCTCTGGAAAATGAGCATAGCTTCTGTCCCTGCAAATGCTATTGCCAAAACGGACTCTATGAGGTTCCTTCTCCGGTTGCTAGCTCCTGGTTCAAAATCTGAGGTTAGCACATCCAGTCAGAGGAGTCTAAGTTATGTACCGGCACGATAGCTAAGCAAGCGAGTACCTGGTAAGTTCAAGTTTATACTGGCAGGTGGGCTCTGCTCTAAGGTTTCTCATGCAGAGCAAAGAGGTTTATATGCTGGAAAACCAAAAACATTAAACATGTACACAAGGTTTGTCTTCTAAGAATGCTTCGTTTTGGTCAGCAAACCCTTCATTTAGTTAATACAAGATATTTTAGCTTACAGCTCCCAATCTTCTACACATTTCCTTTTAGCTCTCAGTACTGATTTATTAACATAAGTAATCTTTAACCTAAGTAATTTTTCCCCTATGAGATATTATGCAAATAGTTTTTTAGTTCAGAATTTTGGGTGTTTTTACTAGCATTAAAAATCAAGATGGTTTTGGTTATGCAAAGATAATTGCTAATACATTAAATAAATACTTGTCCATAAAAATAATAAGTTGAAAGAAAAGCTTATGTGTTATAAGGTAGCTTCATGCTTAAGATTTGCCAAGATTATATATCAATAAATATTATGATACTATTACTACTACTAAAAACAAGGGAAGAGGAACACACTAAATATTTTATTTATTCTTAGACTTTACGGGGTTTTTTTAGATTTCTGTCTAGACGACAGGACATACATGCAGAAAGAAGCCTCAATATCTTCTTGCCACCGGTGGAATGTTTCTGTGGTCCAGCAGCTAGGCTATAAATAACAAGCTCTCTTATCAAGCTGTCTAATAGTCATTTCACGATTGATTAGCGTTGCCAGTTGTGATGCAGATACCTGCCGCATGGAAGAATT
This sequence comes from Mormoops blainvillei, assembly GCA_004026545.1. Taxonomy (NCBI): domain Eukaryota; kingdom Metazoa; phylum Chordata; class Mammalia; order Chiroptera; family Mormoopidae; genus Mormoops; species Mormoops blainvillei. Next base: position 120,925 of record PVJD01001783.1, on the reverse strand, counting down.
TCTAGTGTTTCCCAACTCCCAGTATAGCAATTTAGAAGTTAGAAAATTATAAACCAGATGGGAATTAGACTATCCTCAAAAGCCTGGGGGACTTCTGTCCATATGTTTGTGGCTGTGCCATGCTGAGACCATATTTTCCCAAGTGTTGTGAATAAAGGCACGAGTGGCCTTTCGTTGGTGCTTACTCAGTCTCTGTCTTTCCTGTGAGTCATTATTGTTTTCCAGCTCGATGCTGTGGCCAGCCTTGCTTTCAATATGCCATTTTCATTCATTTGGAAACTAAAGAGCTGTGCTTTGCACCATGTCCTTAACGTCAGCAAACCTAGCTCTCTTAGATTAAAATGCAGAGATGCATTTGCAGCTAGTGCCAAGTGTTGCAGGCTGCTGATCTGAACCAAGCAGCTATGCTGAACTTGAAGGTTCCCTTCAGAAGGGCTTGAGAGCTGCATGCCTGGGGTTAGGAACACCTCACAGCCAGCCATGGCAAGAAAGCTGCCTTTATTTTGTGTTTTGGAGGCACAGAGTGTGGAACGTAGGGGAGGCAGAAGTCACTGTAAAATGGTGACGTGATATTTATACCTAAATTTCTTATGCCATGGGCACTTTGTAAGTGTAAATGAATTAATACATATAAAGCACTTAGAAGAATGCTTAAAAATTTTAAATATATTATCTCATTTAACCTTTATAATAATTATATTCAGATGTGAAAAGTGGGTCCAGAGATGTTAAGTAACAGACCCAAAGTCATATAGCTAGTTAATGGCTTGGAGTCAGAATTCAAACCCATTTCCGTCCGGCATCCAGAACTCCTGACCTTTACCAATGAACTTGAATTCAACACCTAGAATTATATTCTGCTGGTAATAGGAGGTGGAAGGACCAAGATAGGGGGCTGATAGAGTTGCAAAGAGCCTGGAATTCTTGAGAGAGAAATTGTTGGTTTCTGAAAGAGCTAATGAAAACCTAGCATGTGTTGATTCTTAGCTTAAATCTTAAGTTCCATTATTGTTTGTCTTATTTACAGTCTTCAATCCATAGCACAATACTTGGCACGTAGTAGACTTTCAACACCTCTCAATACATTTTGTTGAATGAATGAGTAAAAGAATAAGACTGAGAAGTTATCACTTAAGAGGCTTAAGCCCAAAGAAAATAGAGAAAAAGTAAGCTGAGATGGAGAAGTTGGCTTCTTAACTGAAGAGATAGTAAGTAAAAGTAAGAGCGACCATATTACCTGAAGGTGACTAGACGGAGGTCTCACTGTGAGCCGGGCCCAGAGGACACAGGGAAGTCAGCTCTCGGGCGATGGGTTTGACTGATGTTGTTAGAAAGGACAAAGCATACACACAATTTCTTTCTGAGTAGCCAAGACATTTCTTAAAGAAATGTTACATAGGAAACTTTCTGTGAGAGATAGTCATTAATGATCCCAATAATTTTTTTTATAGGAAAAGAAATAGGGAATTTAATGACTATCCCTTGCAGTTTTGTTACTAAATATCTCATTTGACCGTTTAATTTGATTCAAGGCTATTACATAATATATAGAAGAACAATGGGGTTCTATATCATAAAAGATAAGTTTTAAACAATACCACTCAGTGGGACTCATGGTAGGTGCTGGGTAGGAGGAAGATGATGGTGAGGTTACCTTCTCTGTCCAGAGCCTTATGCATCAGTGGTCTCTGTGACTGGTTGAGACTGAAACGTGCTTTGAAAATAAAAAAACAACAGCACCCAGATTGTCATCTAATTATTAATATATAAGCTCTTTAAGTACACAGTTTGTTGATCATATTTCTACCTCTACATGCAAATGAACCAGAGAGTCATAAGTACAGTGGCTATGACACATGGAGAATTGGGGAGGAAACTTCTTCCTCCCCACATAACTCTTCAGAATTAAAAAATAAAAATAAAAATTCAACAGAACCATCAAAAACATACATAATCATAACATACATAAACATAAAACATATGTAAGTTGTAAAATGAATCTCAGGGTTCTATTTTCTGATGCCACAAAAGTTTCTTATTTTCCCTTCATTAAGAACAAAAACAATAGCAATGAAATTATGGACACCTTGGTATAACTCTACTGATAATGACAATTCTGTGCTGTCCTCTCTTCCTAGATGATTCAGTTACCTGCCTGCCAGCATGATTTTCCTTATGGCATCACTTACACAGCATTAGATCACTGGGTACAAATTTTCATTCTCTCCTAACTTGTGTAATAATTGGTTGGTCATAGTTCTTTTTCCTGCCAGCTCATATATTTGAAAATGTTATCAAAGCAAAGTTTTATTTTTTCTTTTTACCTGGGAAAACCATCAGCTACTATCTTTTTAAACTGCTTTCTTTTCCTCCCCTCGTCAGCCTCTTTTCCTCCCCATCACAGCCTCTTCTATTTCAGAATTCCTGGAGAATGAGCAGGAATTACCAGGTCCCAGAGAAACTCTCAAAGCATTGGTCCAAACTATTGAACACATACTTCTTCTTTTTCACCTTAAAGAAAATCAAGTGATATTACCTAAGTCTGGCAGAATTATATATCTAAGAGTAACATTAAAAAATTTCCTTAAATGTATTATGGATTCTCTTTAACATTCATTAATTCATTTTTTTTGTCAGTTCCTTTATTCCACAATTATATGGGTCAGTTACTATGCAAGGAACTAGGCAGGTTAAAAGATTAATAAAAGACAATCAGTCTTATCCCTTAGTTGTTTAGCGGGAGGACAAACATTAAACACACATGATCACAGTGATATACAGTTGACCTTTGAACTGCACAGGTCCAGTTTTACCAGGACTTTAAAAAACAACTATACAGTTTGCCCTTCGTATCCCCAGGCTTCGTATCTGCAGACTCAACTAACTGTGGATCCAAAATATAATAATATTTAAATCATTAATTGTAAATTATTATTATAAATTAGCATATTAGAATAATATTTAAATTAATTATTTCTATGTAAATTATTATTATAAATTTAAAAATATAAATTATTATAAATACTTAATAATAATAATCATTTTTTGACCTGCAGCTGGGAGTCTACGGCTAGGAATCTGCGTATGGGGAAGACTGGCCTAAGTTGTAAGCAGATTTTCAAGCTCCTGGGGTCAGCACCCCACCTCCCTGCCTTGTTTAAGGATCAACTGTATGATAAAGTCAGTGAGGCACATTGTAGGACCATCAGAAATGACATGGTAAGCTCTGCTTGGTGAAGTTGAGGAAAGTTTTCTGGAGAAGAAAGCATTTATTTTTAAAGACTTAGAGTTCACTTGGTAAACAATGCAAGAAAGAGTACTCTGGTAGGGGAGAATGTCAGAGGTAGGAAATCATGGTACATTGGGAAGTAATGCAAGTATACCCTAATGGTTAAGATGAAAGGAGTTGTGAGTGAGGAGGCTGAAAACGGTAGTTTGAGTAACATCATGAAGGACTTTGTCTGATGTGTTTCCCACAGAGAGTTTGGACTTTATCTTAAGGCCATGGGGAGCCATTGAAGGATTTTAAGCATGAGAGAGAGATTGTCAGAATTCTTTCTAGAGAAATAAATCTGGCTTCAGCTTAGAGGATAGATTACAAGGAAAAAAGACTGGGAACTTTCTAATTTCCTTTGTCAGGGTTGCTAAAGGATGGGTGTGAGGAGGGTTAGAAGTATCTCTTACCTCTGTGCTAGGTAGAGAATGCTGGAAGCTGATGATCAGGATTATGTCTAAGAGAGAAGCTGAGGTTGAGTTGGAGTAGAATGTCCAAAAGGAACAATCAAAGGTGGGGTCAGAGACCCAGAAGAGAACGGAGCAAAGAGTACCAGACTGAAATGCATGGAACACATGGTCTGAGGCAATTCCAAGGATGAAAAGCCAGCTGCTGCAGGGGGACTGTTTTGTGGTGGGGCTTTTATATTTTCACACAGCTGTGTGAGTAGAATGGGCTTGTCAAATGCTTCATAGCCAGGATGAGAGAGACCAGAAGCATGGAGACTTGTTAGAACTCTGCTGTTGTTGTCCAATCAAGAAGCATTCGAGACCAAGAGAGCTGCAGAGCTGACAATGAGGGAGAGATGGATTTTAGAGCTTTTCTGTTGCTTTCCTGGGGTATTTTTTCAGGATAAATTAAGAGCAAAATGTACCTCTAGATAACAAATCAAATTAATTAATGCTAACTGGTGGTTTTATGTTAAGCTTTGAAGTTTAATTTTAGAGACTATCAAAGACAATTCTTTTACGTAATACTGAGCCTGTCTTTCTGGCAAGAGATTTCAAGGACCAGTTGTTTATGAATCCATTCCTTGATTCATAACAAAACCTTATTAATAGCGTGTAGAGGATACTTGTCATATTATTATCTATGGGAGAGGACAACCTTCAGTCCTCTAAATTAATTTCAAATTATGAGTGTGTAAATTAAAAAGCACTGCGGCAGAATACATACCACTGGAGGTTATCATCTGATTTGTCAGAGGACCACTTGTGCCTACTGTCATTTTGTATGAGCATAAATAATCAGAGGCTATATTGAGTTCATGCAGCTTGGCTCAGAGCCACTTCCTGCCTGCCAAAGAAAAGGGCAATGACAGGGCATTTGAAATTGTGAGTAGTGATGGAGGTGCCTGCGCCACTCTCCCTGCTAGAGTTGCCCCAGTGAACCGTTGTCCGGCTCTAGAATCCAGGTGTGAGAGCTCCTCCTTCTGTTTTTCCCAGCTGGGTATCTAGTAGTTTACATGTGTCCCGAATGTGACCAGATGTCTTGGTGTGTATGGACTCAAAGCACCAGGGGGCCGTGAGCCCTCTCCTGCAATGTCCTGGCCGTGGCTGGCTGAGGTCTGATATTCCCCTTTTGCAGGGAGCAGCCTGCCGCAGCTCTAGAGAGCAAAGCATGGTGCCCCCCACAGCAGTTCTCCTTGTGGAGAGTTCGGATGGAATTAGAGCGCTCCCGGGAATAAGGCCTAGGCATCAGCCCAGACACGCTGTTTTGTCCTGTCCTTTTCCTAGTCCCCGTTGACTTCATTTCCTCTCTCACCCACTTGTCAGGTAATGGGACTCTTCCTTCCCTTTAAAAGATGGCCACCCTACCTACCCATATTCGCCTTGGAAGGGTGGCTACCCTAAATCTTCTATTGTCTTTTCAAGGTTGCTTAACTTTAATCCTTGCAGTCCCATCCTTGTCTAAGGGTAGCTGCACTAAATCTCTCTTCACCTCTTTCTAAGGGGTGTGTTTAGAGGGAACAAAAAGGAAAACAATACAGACTTATTCCCAAGCAGATAGTCACTCTACAGTCTTAAATCTCCTTTTCTGGTTGCCATATGAGAGGAGAGTGTAGCACAGTCTTTGGTGAGCAGGGACTAAATGGCTCTATGACAAAGGATAGTCACCTAACCTTCAGTGTAAGGAGTGTTTAGATGAACTGCAAGACCAGTGACCAGGTCCGGCCTGAGAAGGGCTTACAGTGTATGAAACATGAGAAACTCAAGCATACAAAATTCACTTTAGAGTTCTAAAGCTGGAAGAAATAGGTCATCTAAACGTTAAAGCTGACCTATGCTTCCAATACCTTTTTCTGAAAGCTATACAGTGGGAAGCTGTCAATAAAGACACCTTTACAATTAGTAATACAAACCAAGCATAGGACCTCCTATTTTGATCTGTTACATTTAGTTTTGGAAGTAATTTTTGAAAATCTAAATATTTATTTCTTGAGAGCACAAACATATGTTAGTTTTCAGGTTGCAGAGAGAAAAACACAAATCTAGTGACCGTAAGTTTATTTAAGAAGCCAGTAGCAGGTCTGCTGCAGCGATGGCTCACTTGATTGTTAACTCCGACCTCCGCCCATCTTGGGTGTTTCTGACCTTTAATTTCCCCAATGACAGGACTTGGGACATGTGACTGGGATGGTCAATCGCGGTGCTTCCAGGCCCCTTCAGCACGTTGCTCTGTGTTCCTTTTCCTGTCGCTAATCAAGCCAGGTTCACTCTCAATACACTCTCAATACCTAACAGTCCTTGTCAAATACCCATAGCAGGGGTGAGGCAGGTTAACAGCCCATCAATAAGAAGTAGGTAGGGCAACTGGCATAGGAATTTAAGTTCTTCTAGTTAAAAAAAAAGTCCTATAGAAGTAGAAACAGCCTTCCCATTTCAGTTTAATAAACTATTTTTAGTAGTGCAACGATATGTACAAATATGTTTGTAAACCACTACCACATTATAGTAATAAGGGTTAAGAAGAGGGGATGTTTTTGCTTTTCATCATTTATTGGCCTATTTCTTTTTTTTGTGTGTGCCCTTTTCAGTTTTACTTTTATATAAAATATAAATTGGTCCTTTTATATACAATATAAATTATATAAAATATTTGCCAACACATATAAATATATTTATCTATAAATATAATAAAATATGAGAGACTAGATATAAAAACAGGCAATGGCCAGACTGTATATGAAAGTAGAACTATGACTCACAACCTGCAGCGATGTACCGGGAAACCAACCCCCTTATCTAGAATAATCAGCCCTGGAAACCAGCCTACTGTATAAGTTAGACTTGCCAGAGGTCAGATCGCTATCTCTACTAAAAATCCTGGAAGCTAAACAATAAATAACCTGTGTAATGAATGCTCCAAAATGGCCAGAAGTTGATTAGTAATTACCAGCTTCCCTAATTTTTGTCCCCGCTTCTAGCTTCGGACCAACCAGAGAAAGCCAAATGTATCCCCCTGGCCACGTAAGGTACCCGCTCTGGTCAGCCTGCCCACAGCTTCCCCTTGCCAACAGCCGCCAATCAGTGAGGCTTCTGCAGCCCTCTCTCTTTTTCCCAACTATGACGTTTCCCACTCCTTTCAGTCTCTGCCAAAATATGAGTGATCGTTGCTGACTCTCTTGCTATATAGCAAGCTTGGAATAAATAGTCTTTGCTTTTCTCATTTGGTTGGTCTTTGCTTATTTTCACAGATACAATGCATACATAAATTTACATAAAATAAAGTAGCACATGCTCTTTTTAAAGAATTCGAGCAACATATAAAAACAAAAAGAAATTTAAGTTTATCTAAAATGCCATTACCCTGAGATAATCATTATTAATGTTTGGTTATCATTATTTTCATGGACCTTTTTGGAGTATAAATAAAAATATAAATAAATACATAAATATGATTTTATAAGAATAGTATCATATCATATATTCTGTTATGTCATAGACACATCATCCCATCCTGTCTAGGCTTTACTATCCCATTTCTGATCCTTGACCATTTCAAGTGACCCATGTTAATACCTAGTGAATGTCTTTTCATATTTTAATAAACATGTATATATATATAATTCTGTATAGGTCTATTATATCTATGTGTATGTATCTACCACATATAGATTTTTGGGTAATATTTTTAAAGGAAACAAATTATATACTTTATTTCTGGTTTTTCTCCTTTGACAGTAGCTTGTGGGGGCCTTCCCGATCATCTCATTTTGCTTTAGTTTATTCTTTTTAGTGGCTTTGTGGCATTCCACAGACATACCACAGTTTATTTAGCCATCCACCCTCATTGATGGACTTCATGTTTTCACTTCTTGGATCTTACATGCATCCTTGTATACTGGCACTTTTATTTCCAAAGGTAAACTCCTAGGAATGGAATTAATAAGTTGACAAGTAAACATAATTTAAGTTTTTATAGATATAGCCATATTGCTTTCTGAAAAGCTGTAACACTTCAAATTTCACCTGCCATATATTTTAGCAATTTTCCCTTCTGCCTTTCTAATGCAAGAGAATTGAAATGTAAGTGAATTTTTACTAGACTGCCCTTCAGCAATATTTGGTGAAGTTTATAGATTTGACAGTGTTTTTTTCATTTCGGTTAAAATAACTGTACCGAAGTGGTCCATGCCACGGGGAGATAATCCTTTTAGTCCACATCATCTTCAGGAAAGACTTTTGCAAGTCTGGTGCCAATCTTGACATGATCACATCTGTTGGCTGAGAGTGAGAATCAGAACTGGCTTGACTTGGTGCATCTCTGCTGAAGTACATACGGCGGAGCATGACTGAACACTTCATGGAGGCGAAGACTGCAGGGCCAGTGAAGGCTCCGCAGGTACACAGGGGTGCCTATGGCCTGAGCCCCACCAACCGAGAAGAGTTCCTGCAACCATGGCAGTACAGACAATGAGAGTTCAATGTTGGTAAGAAAAGGCAGAAGCTCTAAGCCCAAAAAGAAGTTTTGCAAGGAAAGGGACTACACTGATAACAGTAATGGATGAATAGATGGGACAGAGGGAGGGAGGGAGGGTTGGGGGAAGGGGGGAGAGAGAGAGAGAGAGAGATGTAGATTCTTTCTTAAGCACATTCTTTAGGCAATGTGAGCAGAAAAATTAGCTGGTGAAATTTCCCTTAGTTTAGGGGAATAGTGGAGGTGGGCCAGGCCCTGATAATTTATTAGATTGTTTTTAGAAACTCGGGTTTAACCCAAATGGCATCTGACTTTTTTTGTGGGGGGAGGGGAAACGAGCAGATGGGTGTCGGCATCTTTCCTTAGTCCCTCCTTTGTGGGAAAATGACCCATTTTTAGTCAAAGGGAACAGAAGTTTATGCAATCTTGTGGGACTTTGGGTTTCACAGTACCCAGGCTGCTAAATAAAATTCTGGCCTCCTGGTGATCCAGATTCAAAGCAAAAGAGCGGCTCAATCTAATGTATGTATATATTTTTTCATGTAGTTGTAGAAATACAAAGTAAAATAAAACAAAATCTACACTTTTGTTTGGTATAGTTCCTACCAGAGCTAATTTCTCCTTGAAACCTCAAATAAGGAAAGTGGGAGACCTACTCAAGAGTAGAACTTTTCATATCAGGTTTTGAAAACAGACTAATTATATTAGTTATAGCAAGTTGAGAGAGTTTATATTTTGAAGGTTTTGTTGGTCTCTTTAATGTAGCTCCGACTTAGGAAAGTTATGTCTCGAGAGCTCCCCTTGTTACAATAAGCTTGGGGACAGTATGCTGCGGTCTTTCTCTGAAAGACGCCTGGCACCTTCCTCCCCCTCCTGAGCAGCGCCCCTCCGCAGAACTGGTTCCCATCCACTGATTTGTACGGTAGAGACCGTGGATTCTAGGACATTACAGAGCACAGCGTGAGAAACAAATACCATTTCAAATGTGCAAATATATGCAGCCAGAATAGGATATTTATTGTCCAAAGAAGTAGTTGTGGCTGTTATTCTCGAGTTCTCTGGGTTAAAGGTTTTAGCTGGTAGTTTTGGAGTGTGGAGAGAGGATGGAGAGTAGCTGTGAAAATGGAGAAAGAGGGACGCCACTAGGCAATGCTAAGAGATCAAAAGCAATCCTGCAACTAGTTAAAGCAAAAACAAAACAAGGCAAAACAAAACAAGACAAAACAAAAAAGAAACCCCAAAAACAAAGAACCAGAAATAAATATATAGCTATTATAAAAATTAGTAAAAGAATAGAAGAATTAAACGTGACTAAAAATAAGATATTGATAAAACAGACTAAATATAATTGAGATAAAAGAAGATAATCATATGTGAAAAAGTTTTTAAAAAATGAACATAATAATATATGTTAAAATAATTCAGTTAAGCCAAAGATTGAAAAATTTAAAAAGTTAAAATGGGCTGAGTTAAAAATGAAAGTAAAAATGGACAACAAATAAAAAATTCTAGGGCTAATATCTTGGTGGGGGAACAAATCTCCAAAGCTTCCAAGATGGGGTCACTTATCCAACCAAGGTAGGTCCCCAGATTGCTGAAGGCCAAGAGCAAGGTCCTAGGGCTTCTTGCTTATCCCTTTCACTGCTGGTTCCCACCCAGGTCCACTTGTCCACTTGGTTAAATGCGCTCTGTGCTGTGGGACAGCTGTGCCTACCTACCATACACAACCCCGCTCAATGCACCAACAACAGCCTTGGATGCTGGAGAATGTCAAAGTTAGGACTGGAGAGCAGGCTCCCAAGATACCAAGGAAGTGCATAATGCTTTCAACTGTTTCAGGTTTAAAGATATTTAACAGACAGAGGCACTTGGGTTTTTAATTCATCTTAACTGTTTACATGTTGCACTGTAAAGTTGTCTTACCCAGTTGGTAAAATCTAGTCATGGCATTGAGTGTACACTAGGCATGTTTTCCTGTAGTGGAATTGTAGGATGAACTAATACCAGAGAAGAGAGGGTTAAAGAAATCCTGGGAATTTCAGGTTCCCATCCTCTGGGGAGGTACAACACAGAGCTGGATTAGAAAGGCAATTCATGGCTGGAATTCAGTGCAGTTCATGAGGCCTATCCTACAGTCATGTTCCGTAACCAATGTTTCTCACTTGCTCAACTCCGGACACGTGTTTTACACTACAGTATTTAACTCCTAATATAGTGACCTAAATTTAAATTACTTCCAGTAATAAAGAGATGTTTGCCTGATTCAAAACTCAACAGCATTTAGAGAATTGACTTACAGTGTTTATTGCTTCATGGAAACGTGTCAAATCATGTCACTTCGTTTGTACATGTTATTGTACTCAGATGGCTTTACATATGCTGTATGTGTGAAAATATCTTCTGGTCTTTTTTTTTTTCTGGAACCATATCTATAGCCAAAATTTTAGTACCATTTCTGTTGTTTTATGAGTATTTCAGGGATTATTTAAAGATGTATTCATGTAGGGCTGATTTTTTTCTTCTAAAATATACAATACCCCTTCTTCCATGTTCATTCTCAGTTGATGGTCTTGCTTCCCACTTGACTGAAAAGTTGAAAAAGGTGTCCCACTACCACCTTTAACCAATTACATTCATCTATGCCCATAAACTCTGCCTTCCCCTCATGACCATTGGCAAACCCTCCATGTCCCTAGCCCCTCCTTTTGACTACTAGAGCCATTCCTCTTAAATACTGAGGGTCATTTCTCCAGCAATTATCCTTTCTTTTTCTTAGAGAATAATTTCTTGTCTTTTCACTAGAGCATATCTGTCAGCATACAAGGTGCCACAGCTACCATGCCATTTCTCTGTCGGCCTATACAGCACATTCTCAGCTCAGGCACCAGGGTGATCCTGTTAAAACCTGAGTCACTGCGTGTTAATTGTCTGCTAGAAATCATCCGATGGCTTTCTGTCTCAGTCAGAGAAAAGGGAAAAATCTGTGAAATGGTCAACAAGGTCCAACTTAATCCCCCGCCCCCGCCATCTCTCTCCTTCTTATTTGCTGCGCATCAGTCATATTGAGCTCCTTGCTGTTTCTTGAACACACCAAGAGTGTTCCCAGCTCGGGTCCTTGCATTTGCTTTCTTCTCCCTGGAGTGTTCTTCCCTAAATATCCTGCTCCCTCACTCTTACAGGGCGTGGCTCCAAGATCACTTTCTCAGCGAGTGCTGTGCGGACCACTACGTGTCCTATCCATACTCGATGACCACTTCTGTTTCACTACCCTCCACACCCTCCACCCTCACCCAGGATTTATTATCTTCCAATAAGCAATATTTTATTTATTTATTTATTTATTTTTCTGTTTTTCCTTCACTAGTGGATAAATATACTGGAGGCAGAAATGTATATTCACTGATTAGTAAAGGACCTGGCACGTAGTAGCTTCTCGGTTAGTATTTGTCTTTTGAATGAATGAAGAGGTAAATTCTGTAAGAGCAGGGATCTTTTCGGCTTGTCCATTACTCTGCCCCCAGTGACTAGGACACTGTCTGGCTCACAGTAAATTATCAATAACTATTTGTTGAAAGAATGGATAAATGAATCAAGGTAGAAACTCAGAAAAACTGTGTAGTACCATCCCATGGCACCGAGCCACCCACCAATCCTACAACTCATCTGAGGGTGCTATCCAAGTTGTTTTTTTTTATCTTCATTTGGCTCTGAAAGGATCCTAGATTAAAACATGATTAATTATGGACTTCATCTTTAGCTGGTCTCTCATGTGCTTCCAAAGGATGGGGGCAAGCCTGGGGAGAGCGGGGGTGTGTAGGCAGGGGAGGGCAGTGGGGGAAAGTTGAGATTATAACTGCAAGGCCAGTAATTTTGTCCCATTATCTTTTGGGTGGAATTCATTTATTCATTCAACAAATATTCATAAAATTTCATCTGTGTGCTGGACACTAGAGATACAATCCATTCATTCATCCTTTCATTTTTCAGTGCTGAATGTTGTCCCTGTTTCTGCATTTCCAAAATGTCCTTGCATGGTGACAAGTGTCCAGATGCAGGGAGTGGAGTCTTGGCCTTGGAATGGTGAGAAAACTAACTGCAGCCCCCTCCTGGAGGGAAGAGGCAACTGGGAAGGGCTTATTCAATTGGAGATTAGAGTCCACTGGTAGTCTTACCTGATCCATAGGGTACTTTGTACCCAAAGAAACAAGCAAAACCCCAAACTATTCTGGATTTTAAGCTTTCTTTAAATGGCTATGTTACTTGATTTTCCATTGATGATGAAAGACTGGGCAACAGTCTTTATTCCTTCTACTTGGTTGCCAGTATCTTATCTAATCTAAAAAATTAGAGGATTCTTTGGTATAATTCTGTTCTATTACTTTAAGAAACTTTGTCTTTAGCATTTGTTTTGCCTCTGATGGTTAGATTTATATTAACAGGTAGAAATAGATTATGAACAAGAGTCGTCTCTTAAACAGTCAGTAGCTAAACCTGCAATGGTATCCAGTAGCTATTTATTTCATTCATTGCATGTTTTTGCATATCAGGAGAAAGCCTGTTTTTTCGTTCCTGCAGGTACCATCCTTATCTTTTTTTCTAATGCAGTTTTCCTGTTTACTACATGCCTATGCAAAAAAAAAAAAAAAGCAAAAATCAAGCATACAGTAGGATATAGAGTCTCTCTCTTCACTGGTGTGAATGGAAGTGAGGGTTAGGGCTATGGATTATTCTTTTCAAAAGCCTGATTGTAAAAGGAAGCCAAGAAGATGGAAGCAGAGAAGGACATAGGGAAAAGAGTGGACTTCTAAAATAGGATGGGGGGACCGTGTATATATGGCCCGAGGGGAGTAAGTTGAGAGGAAGAGATTTGGAATACATAGAAGAGAAAGGAAATAATTACATAATGAACAAAGGAATGAATTAATGTGCTGAGGGGGTAGAAAATGTAGCAAGAGTGAGGGAGGAATTGGGCTTGAAGAGAGCGAAGGCTTAGAACAACCCTTAAAGCCAATAGATCAGGGCCGCCAGAGGCACAGAAGAGCATTGCTGAGCTACTGGCACAGACCCTCACATGCTCAGAGGCATTGGGATAGTAGTATCACTTCACAGGGATTGGAGTTGGAAATTTGTATACATTCTGGGACCCTGCGGATCTATCCATCAAACATTCCTATGAGGCTAGGAGTTTCTCCCACTGATGGAACCCCCACAGTTTTTAACAGCCAAAGGTTTCGAGGTTTCAGTTTCCATGCTGGAACCCTGCGTTGTGCAACCTGTCTTGCTTCCCAGTTGTTCCTTCTGGCTTATCTGCCCAGGAATGTGGTGCCGCTTGGTTCACCGCCTTGCCATGCATCCACTTTGTCCGGGCTTCCCGTCTCCATCTCTGCCCCTCCTACCAGTCTAAGCGAATGTTTCTTCTGTAACTCCTTTGTTGTCAGGTTTCCATACAGTTTGATTTTCTGGCAGTTCTGGTTGTTTTTTTAATTAAATTTGTTGTTGTCCTTCTTTGGTTATGTGAGGAAGCAAAGCATGTCTACCTAAGTCTCCACATTGTCTGGAAGTAGTGATAATTTTTTATGTTTTAAAGTAAGTTGAGATATAATGATACTTTACCTCTAAATACTTCAGTGTGTATTTCCAGCACACACACACACACACACACACACGCACGCACACACTCTTATATAACCACAGAGTAGAAATTAACATTAAGCTAAGACTATTATCTAACCTACAGACCTTATTCAAATTTACTTTGATAAAAATTTAAAAAGTGAGTTATTACAGCTATCATCTTTGAATAGACTAGAAGAGATTCTTTTTTAAACTATGATTATATATTCTCAGTGAATCAGTGCAAAGATCATTAAAAAAGCACATTTTTAAATGAAACTTGTAACAACTGTATATTCAATTTTTTAAAAAGTGGATTGGTTTAAAATTGTTTTCAGTGCTTACAGGAAAAGGCTTAGTCTATTAAAATAAAATTGCTAATGGGGTTTTCAGTAAAGACAAAAAAAGGAGATGCTTGGGTCATTGTTTTTACAGTAATTTGCCATGGTACTCAGGATGATTTTAGAAAATTACTAATGGAGGTATAGAAAAAGTGACTATTACATTTCTCAATGCTTCTTGAAAAATGAGGAATTTTTATTTCTAGCATGCAAAAATGTCAATATGTATCCAAAGAGTAGGAATACATTGCTCTGACACTATTGTCACACTTAATAGCCAGGGTCCCACAGTCAGGGAGAAGGCTAAGGACCTGTCTTTCCAAAGCTAAGAAGGCTATAAAATTTGGGGGCAAACAGCAAAATGACAACATGATGAATGAGCAGCCATTTTAAAGGAGAAATGACTGAGCAGTGCCCTCTTTTTGGACAGCTTCTCATAGACCCTTAGAGCGCCCTAGTTAATTCTACCCATTTAACTCAGCTCCAAGGGAGTCAGTACATACATATTATGTAGTTTTTTTCTTATCTATTTATTTAAATTATAAAGGCAATACACTGAAACTTCTTATTCGATTAAACTGAATCTTATGAAGTTTCCATTTTTGTGTGTCAAAATGGTCACATAGTAGCAACATCAAATAGCCCAATCAAATAAAAGTTAAGTACTGCCAAATTCCTTTCCAAAAAGAGTTTACCAATTTATCCACTAACAGTGATTATTTTCCTACATCCTCGCTTATACTAGGTATTATAAATCTTTTAAATTCTTATGAATCTGATGGAAGAAATATAATATTAAGTTAATATGTGTTTTCTGATTACTAGTGAGGTCAGACAACTTTTGATAGGTTTTTATTAGTCATTTGTCCTTCTGCTAATTAGCTTTTTATAACCTTTGATTTGTATGCCAATTGAGTATTAATTCTCTATTTGTTTTATGTCCTCTTATTTTCTACCAGTATTGACTTTTAACTTTATTTATGTTAAATTTCATCATTAAAACTTTTTAAAGTTTTATTTAACTAATTCTTTCTCATTTTGAATTCTAAAATTTTAAAATTTAGGAAGACCTTTTCAGCCTCAGCATTATAAAACTGTTTTTTGTATGTGTCCTTAGTCTAATTTTTAATTTTATTTTTCCCTTTAGTTTTCTATTATATTTGCCATTATTTTTTTGCATCTAATTTGAAGTAAAGGTCTGGTTTTATTTTTTCCCCAATGGATATTTATTCTAATACTGTTTATTGAATGAATATATCCTTCCCTAACTGATTATAAATGTCAGCTTTCAGGAATATAACAAAGTCCTATTTACAAATGAGTCTGTTTCTGGACTTTTTATTGTTTTATTTATCTACACATTTGAACATCAATATCATACTGATATAATAATCACTATAGCTAAAAGTATTTTAAATAATATCTGGCAGAGCAATTTCCTTTTATAAGTCTTTAAAAAATTCCTGGCTATTACCTGGTGTTTTCTTTATGTAAAATATAGCGTCAGCTTAAGTCATGCAATTCTTGCTGAAACTTTATCTAGTTATTGCATTGAATGTATGGATTGAGTGGGAAAAATGGATATTTTTACAATTATGAGTTTTTCTATCCAGAAACTTACAATTTTTGTACTTACTTTGGTCTTTAAACAGTCCTTATTTCCTATAGTCATTTTCTCCATTGTTTTCTTTTACTCTTCCTGACAGGTAGTTTTAGCTGTTTGTAGTTTTGATACTATTGTTTTAAAGTATATTTTATTGATTATGCTATTACAGTTGTCCCATTTTTTCTCCCCTTTATTCTCCTCTGTCTTGCATCCCCTGTTCCACCAGCATTCCCCAACCCCCCACCTTAATTCATGTCCATGGGTCATACATCTAAGTTCTTTGCCTTCTCCATTTCCTATACTATTCTTAACCTCCCCCTGTCTATTTTGTACCTACAAATTATACTTCTTATTCCCTGTACCTTTTCCTCCATTCTCTGCCCAACCCCTCCCTTCTGATAACCCTCCATGTGATCTCTATTTCTGTGATTCTGTTCCTGATCTAGCAGTTTGCTTAGCTTGTTTTTGTTTTTGTTTCTTTTTTAGGTTCAGTTCTTGATAGTTGTGAGTTTGTTGTCATTTTACTGTTCATAGTTTTGGTCTTCTTCTTTTTCTTAGATAAGTCCTTTTAACATTTCAAATAATGAGGGCTTGGTGATGATGAACTCCGTTAACTTGACCTTATCTGGGAAGCACTTTATCTGCCCTTCCATTCTAAATGATAACTTTGCTGGATAGAGTAATCTTGAATGTAGGTCCTTGCCTTTCATTACTTGGAATACTTCTTTCCAGCCCCTCCCTTGCCTGCAAGGGTTCTTTTGAGAAATTAGCCGATAGTCTTATGGGAACTCCTAGGTAACTGTCTCCTTTTCTTTTGCTGCTTTTAAGATCGTCTCCTCTTTAATCTTGGGTAATATAATTATGATGTGCCTTGGTGTGTTCCTCTTTGGGTCCAATTTCTTTAGGACTCAGTGATCTGGACTCCCTGGACCCCTTTGGGTCCAATTTCTTTGGGACTCTGTGAGGTGGACTTCCTGGAGATCTATTTCCTTTGCCGGATTGGGGAAGTTCTCCTTCATTATTTTTTCAAATAAGTTTTCAATTTCTTGGTCTTCCTCTTCTTCTTCTAGCACCCCTATGATTAGGATGTTGTAATGTTCAATGTTGTCCTGGAGGTTCCTAATCCTGTCCTCATTTTTTTGAACTCTTGTTTCTTCATTCTGTTCTGGTTGAATGTTTATTTCTTCCTCCTGTTCCAAGTCATTGATTTGAGTCACGGTTTCCTTTCCTTCACTATTGGTTCCCTGTGTATTTTGCTTTATTTCACTTTGCATAACCTTCACTTTTTCCTCTATTTTGTGTCTGTAGTTGACCATTTTGTGAGCATCCTGATTACCAGTGTTTTGAACTCTGCATCTGATAGGTTGATATCTCCTTGTCACTTAGTTCTGTTTTTGGAGTTTTGATCTGTTCTTTCAAAGTATTTCTCTAAGTGATTGTTTAAATATTTTGCCTATTTTTTTAGTTGTTGTCTTTTTATTGTTGGTTTTTAGAAGATATTTATATATTTCAGTATAAATATAATCTGTCATATACTGATACCGTAAATCTATTTGTACCCTGTTCTGTGACTTACCTATTTATTTTTTAATGCTAACTTTTGAAAAGTAGAAAATTTAAAATTGGATGATATCCAATTAATTAATATTTTATTTAGGCTTTTTCCCCCCTTTCAATAAGTGATGGTTTACTCCTAAGGTAACAAAGACATTTTTCATTGTTTTCTTCAAGAAGATTTATAGTTCTGGCTTTTATAAGTAGGTGTATGATTTATTTTAAATTAATCTTTGTATATAGAGTGAGATGAGATCAAGTGTTCATTTTTTCCATTTTTTATATATATATGTGTGTGTCACATTTTTTACTTTAAATTATTTTTATTTTTTAATTACAATTGACATACAACATTATATTAGTTTCATGTGTAGAACCCAGTGATTAGATACACCTTACTAAGTGATCATTCCAATAAATCTTATACCTATCTTACACCATGTATAATTATTACAATATTATCAACTATATTTACCATGCTGTAATTTATATCGCCATGACTATTCTGTAACCACCAATTTGTACTTCCTAAGCCCTTTGCCTTTTTCACCCATCCCCACAAACCCCTCCCATCTGGCAACTGTCAAAATGTTCTCTGTATCTGTAAGTCTGTCTGTTCTGCTTGTTTATTTTGTTTTTTAAATTCAATTATTAATAGATGTATTTATTGTCATTTTATTATCATATTTTTGATCTTTTTTCTTCTTCTTCTTAAAGAAGACTCTTTGACATTTCATGTAATACTGGTTTGGGAGTGATGAACTTCTTTAGCTTTTTCTTTTCAAGGAAACTCTTTCCATGCCCTTGGATTTAAACGATAGCTTTGCTGGGTAGAGTAATTGTGGTTATAGGTCCTTGCATTTTATGACTTTGAATATTTCTTGCCAATCCCTTCTGGCCTGCAAAGTTTCTATTGAGAAATCAACTGACACTCTTATGGGACGTAACATCTTGTAGGTAACTAACTGCTTTTCTCTTGCTGTTTTTAAGATTCTCTCTCTGACTTTAACCTTTGGTATTTTAATTATGATGTGTCTTGTTGTGGGCCTCTTTCAGTTCATCTTATTTGAGAATCTCTGTGTTTCCTTCACTTACATGTCTGTTTTCTTCATCAGGTTAGGGAAGTTTTCCATCATTGTTTTTCACATAGGTTATCAATTTCTTGCTCTCTCTCTCTTCTTTTTCTGGCACCCCCATGATGTGAATTTTGTTACACTTGAAGTTTTCCTGAGCTTCTTTATAATATCCTCATTTTTTAAATTCCTTTTTTTTTTTTGGCTGCTCTGATCAGGTGTTTTCTGCTTCCTTATCTTCTAAATCTCTGATTTGATCCTCTCCTTCATATACTCCACTGTTGATTCTTCTAATATATTCTTCATTTTATTTAATGTAGTCTTTATTTCTTAGTGGTTCTTTTTTATGTTTTTAGTTCAGTTTTTATATTTCCTATTTCTTTGTTGAAATTCTCACTCAGTTTATCTACTCTTCCTTTAAGTTCATTGAGCATCCTTATTGCCAGTGTTTTGAACTCTGCATCTAGTAGGTTGTCTGTCTCCATTTTGTTTAGTTTCTTTTCTGGAGTTTTGTTCTATTGTTTTATTAGTATACGTTTCTTTGTCTTCTCATTTTTGCAGCATTTTTCTGTTTATTTGTATGTATTAGGTAGAGCTGGCACATCTCCTGGGCTTGGTAGAGTGGCATTATATAGTAGGTATCCTGTAGGGTCCAATGGCACGGCCTCCCCGTTCCCCAGAGCTGGTCACTCCAGTTGCACCCCTGCCCCCAGCCTCATGTGAGCTGTGTGCACTGTCCTGTTATATTGAGCCTTGATTGATGTTGGTATGTCCGTGGGAGGGGTTTACCCCTGTCCAATCAGGTCCAAAGACTAGCTGTGATCACCTTAGAGGATCAATTGTGCAGGGCCATCCCATCCATGGAGCAGGACTGACTTCACTGGGGCTCTGGTGTCCACTGAGTCTCCCATTTGAGTGTGTCACTTGTGGAGTTTGTTGGATAGTGCCCCAGTGTGGTCTGAAGCTGTCCACCTGGCTCACTGGCTCTGGGGCCTCCTGGGAGATCCAGGCCTTGGTCAGCTGCCACCTGCGCTCTGCTTGGGGCCACCAGGCATGAGCTACAAAGTAATCTGCAGATGGCTGCTACTTTTGCTGGGCTTGGAGGTGCCTAGGAGAGGCCAAACTGTGATCCAAGGCTGGCTGCCCCTAATGCTGGCCCTGGGACCACTTAGCAAGTGGTACGGGGCATGCTGAGGCCAGATGCTGCTTGTTTGAGATATTTTAGGAAACTATGAAGCTTGAGCCAAGACAAACCATTCATACAGAAACAGTTTGGCTGGGCCTGCAGGTTGGATAGGATAGGATCTCAGGGATCACCAGAGCAGGGAAAACAGTGATAGCCAGATAGATGGAAACTCTGATAACGGTACCCACTTGCTGGCTCCATGGGAGAATTGCTCTGAAAAGGAACAATGGCCTCTACCAGCACTTCTGGCTAGGCGAAAGCTGCCGCTCCAGCTCTCAACCCAATGCCAAACAACTTAGGTTCACCCTGAATGTCCCTGGTTCCTTCCAAGCTGCTGCCCCAGCCCAGAGCTCAAAGTGACTGAGTCCAAGTAAGTCCGAGTGCAGACCTTTTAAGAGGAATACCTAGGACTCCAGAAAACCTCCATCTCTCTCAGCAACAATACCCAGTGGTTTTTATAGACAGAGGTTTTAGGGGACTTCTTTTTCTGGCTTTGGAGCCCTAGGCTTGGGAACCTGGTATGGGGCTAGGGCCCCTGACTCCTCAGGGGGGGATCTCTGCAGTTGATATATCCCTCTCAATTTTAAAAAATGTTTTTATCCTCATACGAGCACGTTTTTTCATTGCTTTTAGAGATAATAGATGGGAGAGATGAAGAGAGAGAGAGAAACATTGATGCAAGAGAGAAGCATTGATTGGTTACCCCCTGTCCTTGCCCTAACTGGGGATAGAAACTGCGACCTAGGTATGTGCCCTGATTGGGAATCAAACCTGCAACTTTCCAGTTAGAGGATGATGAGCCAACTGAGCCACAGCTGTCAGGGCTTCCTCCTGATTTTTATTTGCCACATGTTGGTATGGGACCAGCTTGTTCTGTGTCTCCACCCCTCTTACCTGCCTCGATATGTCTTCTTTACATCCTTAGTTATAGGACTTCTATTCAGCTAGATTTCAGGTGGTTCTGAATGATGGTTGTTCTGTAGTTTAGTAGTAATTCTGAAGTGGTTGAGAGAAGATGTGAGTAACATGTTTACCTATGCTGCCATCTTGAACCAAACGTTGCTTCATTTTTTTCCCCATAAAAATATCTTTCTATTCTGAAGCATTTGTTAGAAAGGCTTTTTTAAACCCATTGAACTGACTTGGTGCCTTGCCAAAAAAAAAGAAATCAGTTGTGCACATATGTAAAGATCTAGTTCTGAGTTCTCTATTCTATTCCACACATTTATTTGTCTGTCCTTAAACCCATACTACACTGTTTTTATTATTGTAGCTTTATAATAAATTTTTAAATCAGAAAGTAATATCTTGAGATTGTTTTGGCTATTTTAGTTTTTTTGCACTTCCATATAAATTCTAGAATAAGCATGTCAATTTCTATTTAAAAAGCTGGTTGACATTTTAATAGATAGGTGTTGAATCCATAAATTAATTTTAAAATAATGGAAATCTTAATAATGTTATCCTTGAATCCATAAACATTTATGTAGAACTCCATTAACTTTGTTTAGCAATGTTTTCTCGTTTTCAGTTAGTGATTTTACTTATTGGTTGTTAGATGTATTTCCAGGGATTTGATGTTTTTTGATACCATATTTATTTATTTATTTATTTATTTAATCCTCACCTGAGGACATTTTTTTCATTGCTTTTCAGAGAGAGAGGAAAGGAGAGGGGGAAACATCAGTGTGAGGGAGAAACATCAATTGGTTGCCTTCCATATGGTCTTGGATCATATGTGCTTGAACTAGGGATTGTGTGTGCCCTGACCAGGGACTGTACACACCCTGACTGGGGATTGAAACTGCAACCCGGGTATGTGCCCCAATGGAGAATAGAACCCACAACCTTTTGGTTATAGGATGACACTCCAACCAGCTGAGCTACACTGGCCGGGGCTGATGATATTTTTAAAATTTTTATTTTTCAATTATTTGCTGGTGGGAGATAGGATAACAATTTGACTTGTTATATGATCCAATCCTGCTAATTTCAGTTATTAATTCTAGTGTGTTTGTAGATACAATGTTGTTTCCCATTGCTATCTGTAAATAACAATAGCTTCACTCTTCCTTTTCAATATTATGCTTTGTTTTTATTTTTCTTGTTTTATTATATTTTCTAGGACTTTCCCTCCTTATGTTTTTAATAACTTAGTTTTATATATTATAATTTATGTTATGAGATTAATAAAAACTCATGATTGGTGTCTTTCACTGTGTGTTCAAGTTGGAGTATACCTTTTAAAAATAGACTAAATATACATAACACAATTAACCATGTTAATCATTTTTAAGTGTACAGTTCTGAGGCATTAAGTACATCCACACTGTGTAAACCATCACCACTATCCAGCTCCAGATGCCTTTCATCACCCCAAACAGAATCTCTACTCATTAAACACTAGCCCCTCATTCTCCTCCCTACTGAGCTCCTGAAAATCACCATCTTATTATCAGTTTACACACACACACACACACACACACACACACACACAGAGTCTGTCCAAAAAGTCCAGCCATTGTTAATATAATGAGAATGGTTTGCGTGACATCAATGTAATCTGGCAGCCAAGGAGAGTGGACTGGAATGCGCATGCGTGAACAATGATGGTTTCACTGTACTGGTCAGCGGGGGCGGTAGATGCCATTGAGTGAGCCTGTGTATGGTTTGGCCATAGTACTCGAAATGACTGAGCGAGTAGAGCAATAAATCTGCGTCAAATTTTATTAGGCTTGACCATTGCTTTGCAGAAACTGTTTGGTTGATTCAGAAGGTTGCAGTGGTAGGCAACTGGTGATTGGCAGCTACATCACGACAGTGCACCTGTCTTGTCCAGAATTTTTTGGTGAAACATCAAATCACCCAGGTGACTCAGCCCTTCTACAGCCCAGATTTGGCACCCTGCGACTTCTGTCTTTTCCCAAGACTAAAATCACCTTTGAAAGGGGAGAGATTTCAGACCATCAATGAGATTCAGGAATATATAACAGAGCAGCTGATGGCAATTGGGAAAACTGTGTGAGGTCCCAAGGTGCCTATTTTGAAGGGGACTGAGGCATCATTGTCCTATGTACAATGTTTCTTGTATCTTGTATCTTTTTCAATAAATGGATGGATTTTTCATACTACATGGATGGATACTTTCTAGACAGAGCTCGTACATAAAAGCATATATACATTTATATATAAAATTACATTTGTATTTAAAGGCATATATATACGCATAAATATATAAATGTATTTTTCAAATTAGGATTGACATATTATATTAGTTTCAGGTGTATGACATAGTGATCAGACATTTATATATCTTACAAAGTGATCACCCTGTAAGTCTAGTACCCATCTGGCCCCATGCATAGTAGCTACTGTATTATTGATTATATTCTTTGTGCTGTAATTTACATCCCTGTGACTGTTTTTTAACCAGCAATTTGCATTTCTCATTCCCTATCACCTTTTTTGCCCTCTCCCTTAAGCTGCTTCCCCTCTGGTTACTACCACAGAATTAAACTCTTTGCTACACGGTCAGGGTACATGGGGTTCCACATGTACCCTGACATAAGAACAGGATGATGACATTATGGACAATAATGGGAAAATGAAAAAGCAGAATAGGTTTAACGGTGTTAAAGTATTTAAAAGTTGGATAAATAGCCAATGCAAAATGTCCTCTTAGTCAAGAAATTAAATAAGAAATTAAAAATAAGGTCAACTTTAGAAAGAAAAGCACTACATATAAGCTGAGCATTTCAATCACTTTACAAATTAATAAACATTTATTCTTTCAATCATCAAATTAATATCAATTATAAATCTATTATATCCTCAATGCACATTGATTACATGTCTACTATTTTCCACTATATCTCTTATTGTTTACTCTGTGAAAATATGTGAAAAATATTCCCTTCCTTTTTCTCTATTTCTGACTTCAGATTTCCAGTCATAAAATTAAATTGACATTTGTGTCCTAGAATTAGGCAGCTTTTGGCCAAGCCCATAAGACACGATCTGGGTTAGAATCCAAGACAGAGAGCCACCTGGGACAAGAATGTAAAATCCAGGACAATTTAGGTCGGTATAAGAAATCGCTTATTTTATAAACATGTCATTTTTATTTTATATTCACTTTTTGTGTCTTTTTTTCTTTATTTTTTTGTTGACACTATTACAGATGTCCTCATACCCTGCCCTTTGCTCACCTCCACTCAGCCCCGACCACCCATTCCCTCTGGCCATCACCGCTCTGTTGTGGTGACTATGGGCTATGCACGTATGTTCTTTGGCTAATCCCTTCACCTTCTTTTATCTAGTCCCACCTCCCCTCTGACAGCTGTCAGCCTGTTCCATGTGTCCATGCCTCTGTTTCTATGTTGTTCATCAGTTTATGGAGAATTTCATTTTAAAGCAAATGTTATATTCAGCAGACTCTATTTTTCTCTTGGTGTCTTTAGGAGACAAGCATTCTTTGTAGAAGGCTACTCAGTTTCAGAACTAAAATTTTAATGCGGTAAATAAAAATATTTCTTTTATAACATTCACTCTATTTTTCAAGCTTTTATTTTTTTCAGAGTAAGTTTACGTTCACAGCAAAATTGAGCAGAAAGGACACAGAATTCCCATATATTCCACACACCCATAGCCTCCCCGTTAGCACCATCTTCACCAGAGGGTACATTTGTTACAACTGATGACTCTACATTGACAAATTACCAGCCAAAGTCCACAGGATACATGAGGGTTTGTACATTCTGTGAATGTGGACAAATATATGACATACCCACCATTATATTATCATACAGAGTAGTTTAACTGCCCTAAAAACTCTCTGTGCTCTACTTACTCATTCCTATTCCTCCATTCCCTCAGCTCCTGGCAACTGCTGATCTTTTTACTTTCTCCATAGTTTTGTGTTTTCCACAATGTTATATAGTTGGAACCATATAATATGTAGCCTTTTCAGATTGGCTTCTTTTTCTTAGTAATATGCATTTAAGGTTCCTTGATGTCTTTTCATGAATTGATACCTCATTTCCTTTTAGTGCTGAATAATATTCCGTTGTCTGGATGTACCATAATTTATTCATTCATTCACCTACTGAAGGACATCTTGGTTGTTTCCAAGTCTGGGCAATTATGCATAAAGCTGCTATATTATCTTTTTAAAATAATAAATGTTTGGGATCATGTGTATAAATTTGGGCCCTTGGATATAGTTCTCTTCTCTCCTCTATTTATAGTTATACCCTCGATGACCTTATCTAGTTCCCTGGCTTCCATGCCATCTATATCTTGACTGTTTCCAAATTTATACCTCATTCCAAACCCTTCTCTCCTGAACTTCAGACTCATCTATTCTAAGGCCTATTTCGTCTCTCCATTTGGATGTCCAATATCATATCAAACTCCACATGTTCAAAACTGAGCTCCTGGTCTTCCTTTCTGTCCCCTGCCTGGGATCTGCTCCACATGCAGCCTTGCCTCTCTCTGTCTTGGTTGATGTTAGCTTTGTCTTTATAGTTGTTCAGGCCCAAAAAAACCGGAATTCTTGAATGCCTCGCTTTCTGTCATGTTCCTTATGAAATGCATCAGGAAATCATGCAGGACATTCAAGATTCTGTATATCCCAATACATAGATTTATAATCCGCCCCCTATTCATTCCTGCCAGAGTCACTATGTTTTATTATAAATCATTACCTGTCACCTATAATAGCCTCCTAAAGATCTCAACCCAGCAGCCTTGAGTATTCTTTTACTCTTACAAGTATTTTAGTTTGAAGCAATCAAAAAGTTCCAGAAAAATTACAAGTTCAGTACAAAGAATTTATTTTTTCTGAATAATTTGGGTGTAAATTGCTGACCTGATGCCTCATCGCTCCCCTTCCCCCAAATTCCTTAGCCTGTGTACCTACAAACAAAGGCTTTATCCCATGTAACAACAGTGCAGCCATGAAAATCAAGAAGTTAACAATGATGCATCTCAATGACTTAATCCTCAGACCATATTTGAGTTTCACCATTGGGGCCAATAATGCCTTTCATAGCGAAATGATCCAGTTCTACAGCCGGCATTGTATTTAATCGTTGCGTCTCTTTAGGCAGCTTTCGTTTGGAGCCGTTCCTCAGTCTTTCCTTGACTTTCATGATGTTGATATTTTTGAAGATCACAGACATTATTTTGTTAAATTGCTCCCAATATGATTCTGTCTCACATTTCCTCATAAATAGATTCAAATTATGCTGCTTTGGCAAGAACATTACAGAAATGAGCTGTGTGTTTTTCTTGAGGCATCTTATCAGGTGGTACACAACTTCGATGAGATTGAATTTGTTCACTCATTTAGTGCCTGTTAATATTCTCCACTGCAAAGTTACTATTTCCCCCTTTGTAATTAATAAGTATTTTGCATGAAGTGACTTGGAAACTACATAAATATATCACTTCTTATCACACAACTTATTTATATATTTTTTATATCTGTATGGACTAATGGTTTCCCATAGTTTTAATTTTATGTGATTTTTTTCATTTTCTTGTTTCATTTTTACTAGTGACTATAATTATTTATTTTAGTGCTCAAATTATACCTAATTTGGTTAGTGGGTGCTCTTTCAAGCTAGCTTCAGTATCCTTTTGCCATGTTCCTATCATTCTTTGGACATTTTCTTCCTTCCTAACTCCCTTCCTTCCTTCCTTCTTTCCTTCCTTCCTTGGTACAAGATGTTCCAGGCTCATCTTAGAATTTCCCTGTCTGAGACTTGGTATCAGGCATTTAAACAAGGAATACTGGTTCTTTTCTGTGGAAATCCCTCCCCCACACAGCCTTCCTTCTTTGCTGCCACTGCCTGGGATACCCTCCTTTCCCTCCTGGGCCCAAGACATCTTGTGCCAGGCAGCCCATCAGCACAAAAGTCCTCTTAGCCAGTTCAAGCGGAGTCCTTTGAAAAGTCAGATCATGTCACTTCTCAGGCTCAAAACCCTAAGATAGCTTTATTTCACTCAGAGTAAAAGCCAGAGTTTGCACCATATGCTATAAGCTCCAACCCAGTAAGCACTGGCCCCGCTTTGTGCTCCCTTCTCCTTTGCTGCTGCTACTTCCTTGCTCACCCCGCTGTGCACACACCGGGCTCCCTCCTGCCGGAGCACCTTTGCTTGTCCTCCAAAGAACCTCTTGGCCAGCTGCCTCGATGCATTCAAATTTTTGCTGAAATCTCACATTACAGTGTGGTTTACCCTGACCCATCCATTTAATACTTCAAACTTCCATTTGCTTAGATCAATGTTTCTTTCCTTTAGTAAAAATGTATGAATGGACCTGTTTGGGAATGGACACAGATGCCCACAGGACATCAGTGGGCCTGAAAGGAAGTGCAGAACCAGAGAGGGAGGTCTGAGCTGCTCTGCCTGACAGTGAGAGGAATTTGAAGTTTGTATAGGTAGCTCACAAGCGAAGGGGTGAAAGCTCTGGGAGCGGCAGAGAAATGAACAAGATCCCAACATTTAAGAACAAAGATGGCTCACACTCACACGCACAATGTGTTTCAGACATTGCAGCAATGCAGCTGTGCTGTTTGGCGGGTGCACTCAGGTAGATTGGGGGTGCAGTGGGAACAGCCCACTGAGGTGAAAGGTGTCAATGAGAACATAGGCACCCCCAGGAGGGTGGAAGAATGGTGGCCTTCTCAGAGCCTATGAAAAAAAGGACAAAGCTGCTGAAATAAGCTGTTACAGAGCAGTCTAGAGGCTTTAGGGACTTCTCGGTACAGGTGATACATACAGATGCAAAAACCCTCCCAAAGTTCACCTCCCCGATCTGGTCCAAATGAATATCTACACGCAGAGAAAGAGAGCTCACCATCCAAAGAACTCTATCTGAAACTGCCAGATGTGCTCCGGGAAAGAAGAGAGTCCCGGGTTGACCTGGGAGATTTCTCAAATCGGGAGGATAACCTGTGTGCTGGGCAGAGCTTAGAACCACGAGACCAAAGATACACTTTCACATATCCTGCACTTCAATATCATTGTATGTGTATTAAACCAGGGACACTGTGGAGCAGAGTGCAAGGTTTTAAAGGAAATCTAAAATGAAATTTTGCTCTTAAAGTAACCTGGTTTGGCCTGTGCCTTCACATCCTGGGAGTGGTTCTTTCCCCTGTGCCCCTGCATCACTACATTGTAAGAATTAGGAAAACACTAAAGGACGGGAAAAACACCATCCTGTCTTTCCCTATTATGCTTGTTGACCTTGGGAAAATTACCAAACTCATCAGATTTTTCACTTATAAAGTAAGGAGGTTGACTAGATGATTTTTAATGGGGCTGCTTTGGCTTTTAGGAATACCCTCAGGCTCCTCTCTTTCCTTCTCTTTCAACATCTCTTTTTCTGTAGGTCAGTTCTATTCTCTCTCTACCATTTGTCTTCCAGCGAGTCCTCCAAATTTCCATTTTCCTAGAACTTTTATCCTCACCTGGTCCACGATGATAGACTTTCCTCTCTACTTTCCCACATTTCTTAATTTTTAGCTTTTGCCTCTGCTGTCAATTGCTCAGTCTGTCAGTTTCTGTTTAATTCCTTATACGGGAAAGGAATCTGACTGGTACAGCTCCTCTTTTTGAAACAGCGGTAGACTCTTGGCCCACCAATAGACAAGCGACACTGAGATCAGCTCTCATGCTGGTCCAGTCAGTAGGTCCAGCAAGTGATAAATTCCGTGTTAGGAAACATGGCTGCCATCCTTTAGCAGGACTGCAGGGAAGTCATATTCCTTTAGAAGTGAATGTAAATGGCAGGAATCATTTTTAAAAAGTCATATTTAACCCCAAGCGTCTTCTGACTCATATCAGTTCTATCAATTCTATGATAAGTAAGACACAGACACCGTGTGTCATACCCAGGTTCACTGCAATGATTGTCTTGGCATTTAGGACCATATTTCCTGTATGTTAGTGTGGTTTACAATAATCACCTATGTAGAGAAATTCTAGAAAATGAACATAACGTTACTAAAAGTTTTTGATTGCTGAACATTTTAGGCTCAGTGAAGAGAGAAGTTAATTCTCTATCCATTTCCTTTCATTCAATTCAACAGATATTTATTGGACGCCATTTCTGGACTGGGCTCTGTTCTAAACAATGAGGATACAGGATACAGCAGGGAACAAAATGAACAAAATCCCTCCTCACATGGAGCTCATATTCTGGAGAAGTATAAATAAGTTTTTGTTTGGTTGTTTTTTCTTTAAAAAATGTTTTAAGCAAAGAGAATTATAAAACAAAATGTGTTGCCATAAGATTTCATGCATATGTGGAGTCTAAGGAGCAGCATAAACAAACCAAATAGAGTCAGACTCGGAGATAAAGAAACAGACTGATGATTCCAGAAGGCAGGGCTGTTGGGGCTAGAGGAAAAGGTGAAGGGATAAAGAAGAACAAATTGGAAGGTACAAAATCATCAAGGGGTTGTAAAGTACGGCATAGAGAATATAGTCAATAATATTGTAATAACCATGTACAGTGCCAGGTGGGTACCATATCATGCGAATACTTTGTAAAGTGTATGATTGTCTAGCCACTATGCCATGCACCTGAAACAAATACAAAATAATATTAAATATAAAGTGCAATTAAAAAATAAAATTTAGCCCTGCCTGGTGTGGTTCAGTGGTTTGAGTGCGGGCCTGAGAGCCGAGGGATCACTGGTTGGGTTCCCAGTCAGGGCACGTGCCTGGGTTGCGGGCCAGCTCCCCAGTTGAGGGCATGAGAGAGGCAACAGATTGATACATATCTCTCTCTCACATCCATGTTTCTCTCCCTCTCTTTCTGCCTCCCTTCCCTTCTTTCTAAAAGTAAATAAATAAAATCTTTAAAAAAATAAAATAAAATTTAAAACATAAAAAATTACAATGCTTCCCTTTGCCTAGAATACCAGACTCCCCCCATCCCCCAAATTTATTTATCCCTAACCCTGTTAGTCACATCTCAACATTTTGTCACACTTGCTTTGTTATTTTTAAAAATATACTGCATATAGAGTTGAAATTCTCCATGTAGCTTTCAGACCTCCTCCCTTTTCATCTCCCCTTCCCAGAATGCTATGGACTGAATTGTGTCCCACAAAAAGTCACACATTGAAGCCTTAACTCCCAAGGTAACTGTATTGGAGATGGGGCCTATAAGGAGGTGGTAAAGTTAAAGGAGGTCATAAGATTTTGGCCCTGACCATTTAAAGCTGGTGCCTTAAAAAAAAAAAAAGAAAGAAAGAAAAGGAAAAGATACCAGAGTGCTCTCTCTGTCATGTGAGGACAGTGAGGAGGTGGCTGTCTGCAACCCAGGAAGAGGGGCCTCACCAGCCAGAACTTCGATCTTGGACTTCCCAACTGTGAGAAAAGAAATTTCCATTGTTCAAGCCACTAGTTTATGGTATTTTGTTACAGCAGCCCAAGTAGACTAAGTTACAAAGGAAAGGATTATTCTGAATTTGGTGTTTATCAACTCTAAGCAGGATTTATACTTTTATAATATTATATTTGTATAGATCCATGAATGGTTTTAAAAACTTTATATAAATAATATCATGCTCTACATATATTTCATATAACAAAGAAGTGGTCTGTTTTCATTACGGTTTGAAAATTTGCTGAAAGTTATGGCCAATTTTCTCACAGAAAACTGTGCACTATTTTGTATACACTTTCAGACAGTTCATGAACTGTGAAGCTCAGTCACGAACCCCCAAATTTAGAACCTTTGCTATAATTGCAATTACTCTTCAGAATACTCATCCCACAATATTGTAAGGTTCCTAATCATGTAGAAATCATGACCACTATTCCATGCTTACTGAGACTAAGAAATAGGCTCACATTTTAGAAAAATAATAAAGATTGGGGATAAAAATTGTTTCTGAGTCACCAGGAAATTAGATTATTTACATATTGAAGTTTTCATGTTTCCTAAGTAACTGAGGTTCGGCAGAGAGAATCACACAGCAGTGATGCTGGCTTGATAAAGAGCTAATGAAAAATTGGCTTCATTTGGCCTGATAGAAAGGTTTTTATCTATTAAAAAATGAATAGAACTGAAAAAAATAGTGTTCCCGTATTTAGTAACTTGTTTGCTATAGTTAAATACCAAGTCCCATTTTGTTCCTCTGTAAAATGTGAGACACACATGTAGCTCCCTGGGAAACTGGAAGGCAAAGGGTTCTTTTTCAAAAACCTAGTGTGAAGTTTCTTGGAATGGATGCCCAGCATAGGGTGTGATTGTTTTCTGGCATGCTGGTAAGTGCCTCTCTACAGCACTTTGCTTTCCCCTGATAGCAGCAGAGTACTTGAAACATGTTCAAGGCCAAATGAACATTTACAGATGAATTACCACCTGCCATGAACACAGAAAGAAATATTGATGTTAAATAGAGTCATTTGAGAACTCAGAGAAGGGAAAAGAGTGTGGAACCACTTGGGATCGGATATGCCCAGCCACGTTTCAGAAGGTTAAACCGTCCTGCAGAAAATAGCACAGGTCTGGAATGATGTGGCAATCATATTCATGTGTCTATTGAAATCTGTCATCGCCTGCCTTTATTGAGCAGTGCTAAAAGATAGGAAGGTGACATTTTCTGAGATGAACTCTGGAGCAAATATTTCCCAGGCAGAAAGGAAAAGCCTTACCTATCATAAAGATGAGAAATAGAAGATAACATGCAAAAGGTCAAAGAGAGATGGAATTCTGGGGCCAGGAAGAATCAGTAGGAACAAAGATCATTTTTAGGTCTTTTGGGACATAAACAGAAACAAAGTGATAGAAAGATAGAGAGGGGCTAAGGAAACTGAGTTTCTGATACCTGCAGCAGGACAAGCATTCTGAACATTTTTCTAATAGGTGATTGCTGGTAGGTTATAGGAGAAGAGGTAAAATTAATAACATTTAGGAGAACTGAGAAAAAAAAGAAAGAATAGGATAGCCATACCTTAAATGACTCCCCATATGGCCTGTCTTCTGCTGAGACTGTGGTATGTCGAAAAATAGTGTCCTCTTAAGAGATATCCACCTCCTAATCCCTGGAACCTGTGACTATTACCTTATATGTGCCCCTGCCTGTCCCCCCTCCAAATCTTTGTGGATATAATTAAGTATTTTGAGATGAGGAAGTTATCCTAGGTTATCCTGGATTTTCCCTAAGTAAAAACACATGCATCCTTATGAGAGGGAGATTAGATACACATAGAAGAGAAAGAAGCAATATGACCACAGAGACAGAGACTGAGGTGATGTGGCCGCAATCCAAGGACGGCTGGCAGCCACAGGAAACTGGAAGAGGCCAGGAATAGATTCTCCCCTATAAAGTCCAGCAGAAGCCTGGCCTTGCTGACACCTTGATTTCTACTCGTTGAAACTGATCTTGGGCTTCTGGCCTCCGGAAGTGTGAGAAAATAAGTTTCTGTTGTTTTACACCACCCAGCTGGTGTCGATTCGTTACAGTGGCCGTAGGAAACTAATACATAGACCGAAAAGAAAATCAGCAGCAGAGACTCGCACAGCAGGGACGTCAATGATTACAAATAATCCGTTAGCCTCTTTGACATCCAAATAATCTAACCATGTGAGTTTCCCAAAGTAAGAAGGTATATGAGAAAACGATGAAGAATTTCTCATGCCTTTTCAGTAGAATAGCATTTCAGAATAGCCTAGCAAGTCCGCTGATGAGGGAAAGCTCTTTTCAAAGCAGGGAGAAGGAATTATAGAAACAGAAAGGCAGCAATATTCAATCCCTAGCGAAAAAACTGAGACAGAATTATTAGTGGTTCTCAAAGTTAGCTGCCCACTGGAATCACTAAGGGGCTTTGAAAACTATTGACACCTCTATTCAACCACTGGAGACTGAAGGAATTGGCCTGGAATGAGTTCTGCGCATGAAGGCGTGTAAAACCTCCCAAGTGGTTTCTAATGAGCAGCCTGGGTTACAAACCACTGCTATCAAAATGTCACTCCACAGATTTTTTTATTTTACTTTTCTAATCACACAAGCAGACACGTACCTTACAATGGAGAGATCAGGCTCTTGCTGCCTGAACTTAGTGATCAAATTTAGAATCACTGCGCTTAGAACGACCAGACACATGTACCTTTCGATGTGATGTAACACACTCTCATAATAATAAATATAAAATAGAATTTGTCCTTCACTGTGTAAAACCCCATGTAAAATTAAAAATTATAACTATGCTAAGTGCTATGAAGGGAGGTTACACGATGACAAAAGAGGGGCTAATGGGGCCAAACTGGGGTGAGGAGCCAGGACCCTAAAGCGCCCGGGTGACACATGCAGTCATGAAATTCATACAGTGATTCTTTGATTCACCAGCTGGCTGTAGCCCTCAGACTTCATTTCTGCCACATCCTCTCTCCAGTTCAAGGCGAGTTCACAGGGGAGTGGGAACGTTGTCTGATGGACCTCATGCCAGTGCCCAGCAGCCTCCTCCTCCTTCACTGCTTGGTACCATGGTGACAGAGCTCAAAAGAAGAACTGCCTGCTCCTGTCAAAGTGCCCAGTGCCCCCTGGAGGGCACTGTGACCAGACCCTCTGCCACTTAGAAGCCGGCTCTTCATTCATCACTATGGCTGTTTCCTCTTACCGGAAAATGTGGCTGACTGGGAGGAGCACTGGCTTTAGCCTCCAGCCGTCCTGTATCTGAATTCTTTCTCTGCCACTGCAGCTCTGTGACCACAGGCATTACATAGGCTCTCTGGGCCTCAGTTTTTCTCACCTATAAAATGGGAACAATAATACTGCTTCACAGTGTCATTGTTACGAGGAGCAATTATAAGTGCAAAGTGCTTAGGAAAAGACTTGCTCTAAGTTCCAACCACCTTCTTGTCAAACTAGTGGAAAGAATGACCTACCAATGCGGTAGCCTGCATCTTGCCCTCAGTAAGTATAGAAATGCTAGTGGGGTGCATTTGTATTTGAACCCTTCTCTAGGGGGGCTCCTCCAAAGTCCGAAATCCAAATTGCTTGGATGAGGAAATAGTATCAGTGTTTATACAGAGAATGCATCCTGTGATTGCCACCACATCACTGAGTTCTGTCCCCAGGCCAACCTTGCGAACCCGCCTTCTGATTGAATTTCTCCCCACCCTTATAGGGCCTCATTCCACGTGAGCTTCCTTCATTAACAATGATCTGTTGAGCAGTTGCTAGTGCTAGAGAAAGTGCTTATATTCACAGAGCTTGCTCTCAGTGGAGGCACCAAATAGCTCAAAAGCAAATAAGGGTTCTGTATAATGTAATTCCAGATAAGTTCTGTGAAGAAAATAAAACACAGTACTTAGAGCGTGGGGAAGGTGGGAAGGGTTTTGTTTGCTAGTTTTTAGCTAGAATAGAGAATTTTCTTTTTCTTTTTTTGAGAAAAACATTTCATCTGAATAGACTAAACAGAGAAGGGAGTCACAGAAAGATTGGGGGGTAGAGCTTTCCAGATGGAGGCAATAGCTGGTGCAAAGGCCAAGGCTAGACTCAGCTTGGGAGGTTGGAAGGGTAGAAAGAAGACCAGTGTGGATGGAGCCAAGTCGCAAGAGAGATGAGGTCAGACGCAGAGTCAGGGGTCAGACCATGCAGGGCCGTGGTAAGGCGCTGGATTTTATTCTATTGGAGTAGAAAACCATTGGAGGATTTTTAGCCAGAGAGCAAATGCCCTGAACTTTACCTTAGAAAAGATCAGTCTGACTGCTGTGTGGGTAATAGACCTATAGGGTTAATGCCGGGGGCAGGTGGACCAGGTGAAGGTTATCAAGTAGTTCAGGAGAGACGATGGTGGCTTGGATTAGGGTTACAGCAACAGGCATGGTGGGGACTGGTAGTACATGTAACAAGCTTTAGAGCTGAGCATCAGAACTTACTACTTGAAAATGAGTATAAGGGAAGGAGAAGAATTTAAGAATGATCCCCAGATTCTCAACCGAAGCAACTGTTAACTGGTGGTGCAATTTAATTAGATAGGCAAGACTATGGGCGAGAGTGGATTTTAGAAAAGAAGAAAAAAGAATTTTATTTTGGTCATGTAAAGTTGGAAATGTTTATTAGACAATCAATTGGAAATATCAAGTAAACAATAAAAGCACAAGCCTGGAATAGGAAGATCCCGGTTTGAGTCATCCATTTGAATCATTAACCTATTAGATTAGGTAGTGGCGTAGCTATGGGGGAAGAATACAGATGGAGAAGAAAGAAGGGCCAAGGACAGATGCCTGGGGCACTCCAACATGCAGCGTGATACGAGACAGTCGTAGCCTAGAATCCTCTTGACCTTCGGGTCCTTTCCTAATGCTACCCCTTCCTGGCCCAGCTCAAAGCCAGAGGCTCTTCCTGTTTTTCCCAGGCAACCCTAATTTTGCCTTTATCTCAATCCCAGCTGCTCTTATGTTACAGAACAGAAAGAGTTTGTCCATCCAGCGTTAGCAGAGCCAACCACTAAACACTCGAGCTGCAGCAGAGAAAGACTGGCGCTTTTACTTTGAAGGGTGCCCCCAGAACAGGAAGCTAATGCTCAAAGGCCCAAACTCCCTGATGGCTGTAGTTCACAGATTATGTAGGGAAATATCACAAGAGCCCATAGGTTAGGGGTTGGGGTTGTGCTTGGAGCTGATTGGTCGGAGGTGAGGTAAGGGTGATGGGTCATTTCTTCAGGTCTGAGGACAGCCCTGAGGCCTGTTCCAGTGTTACCTCTGTCTAGTTTCATGGGAAAGTAGCCAGGGGGTTATTTCACTTTAGGGCTCAGGAGCTGTGATATAACTTAGGTCAGGATGTTATCTTTTGCCTGCCAGAGGTCTAGACACTGTGACCATTAGTCAGGTCTGGGTTAGTGTCTTCTGCTGATTATCATGAGGGGAGAGAGAGAGAGAGAGAGAGAGGGGATTTGCAGAACCAGGATTTAAAGCTAAATTTAATCAAAGACATAGGGATCCTTGGTTTCACTTACAATTTGTCTCCCTCAATTAATCACAAGTGGTCTCACTTGACTACTTTATCTCTTCGGTTTGTATTAGTCTTGTGACCTTACCTAAATTGCTGCCTCCTGGATGCGGGCAGCAAACAAAACCAATACATTCCTGTCTCATCAACACCTGACAAAGACATCCACATTGATTTGGTAGGACAAGGCTGGTTGAGAAATGCCCCGTGAGGGCACCGCTGTGTCGGCATTGCTGTGTTTGTGGCCTCCTGGTCTCCTGGCACACTCTAGGGCGGTGCCACCAGGCAGGGAGAAACCATTGTCTCCACAAATAAGCACCGGAGAATCTCCCAGCAAGGCGGGTGAAGCACAGCACAGAAAGTGAAATTGCTTTCTTGGTAAACAAGCAAACAACACAACAAAACAAACCAAACCTGAACTTCACTAGACGGGAAAAATCTTCAGCACCCGCTCCAGCAGCCTGGCTAGGAGAAGATGAACAGCATCAGTGGAATGAGGAGCAAGCTGATTTGAACGCTAGGGAGATCAGTCCCTATTCTATTTCTAGAACACTGACATTACTGGAAGGGCGGCAGCAGAGGTTTTCTCTGTGCTCCCCTTACCTGCCTGCATGTTACAAGTTGCCTGCAGATTAAAAGAGCCTTGGATCATTAGCTGTGGCCAAAATTCTGACTCCTCACGACCTTCTCAAAGCCTGTGCGGCTCTGATCAGCAGCACAAGAGACAAAGAAGCTTGAAGGAAGGGAGGACAGTGCGGGAGGAGAATGGAAGGGAAGCCGTGCACCAAGGCTGGGGAATACAAAGAAACCTGCAGCAGCAGATGTCCGTGAGGAAGAACGGAAAACGCTGATGAATGGGAGGGAGTCAAAACCACCAGAAACAGAGAAAAAGATAAGATTACTGGAAAAGGAACAGAGAAAGAAGCACACCAGGAATCTTGTGATCAGAGGAGAGACAATGATGCACAAACAGAAAAACCACCAGAAGCAGAGAAAAAGATAAGATTACTGGAAAAGGAACAGAGAAAGAAGCACACCAGGAATCTTAGTGATCAGAGGAGAGACAATGATGCACAAACAGAAAAAACAGGTGAAGTGTGGCTTTGTGGGAAAATTACACATTAAAACTGAAAAATAATAGCTCTTTTTAGGGTATACTTTGGAATACTGTAGAGCCTTTGAAATACTTGGCCAAAAATGAGAAATAATGTCTTTAATGAAATTAGAATTAAGACATTATTAATTAACTCTAGTGGTATAGCACATGGTTGAATTTATTTGGAAAATTAGAAAAATTAAATAAAACATAATTCTTATACTTCATGGGAGTCACAGGGATGGAATTGTTTTCTGTCACTATGATTAATATAAAGGGTTGGGCAAAAGCATGTTTACAGTCGTGAGTACATGAAACACAGTTTGTTCTTGTTCGTTATTGTCTTATTTTCCATTCAAGTATTACTTTGGTCTTTGCTGACACACGTAAAATTCAGAAAGGTATCATAAAAAATATTAGATCTAAAATAATCTGATTAGCCCTGGCTGG
This sequence comes from Mormoops blainvillei, assembly GCA_004026545.1. NCBI lineage: Eukaryota > Metazoa > Chordata > Mammalia > Chiroptera > Mormoopidae > Mormoops > Mormoops blainvillei. Next base: position 83,832 of record PVJD01001783.1, on the reverse strand, counting down.
TGTGGCTCAGTGGATTGAGTGCCGGCCTGCAAACCAAAGGGACGCTGGTTCGATTCCCAGTCAGGACACTTGCCTGGATTGCAGGCCAGGTCCCCAGTTGAGGGTGTGTGAGAGGCAACCATGCATTGATGTTTCTCTCCCTCTCTCTCTCTCTCCCTTCCCCTCTCTCTAAAAATAAATAAATAAAACCTTTTTAAAAAATCTGATTAAAAATTAACTAAGAAGTTGCACACACATTTCTCCAAGGAAGACATACAAAGGGTCAACAAAATGTTCAAGGTCATCAGGGAAATGCAACTCAAACCCCACATCTGTCTGAATGGCTAGTAGTTTAAAAAAAGAGAGAGAAAGAAAGAAAGGCAAGAAGTTTTGGCAAACGTGGAGAAATTAGAACTCTTGTATACTATTGGTAAGAATACAAAATGGAACGGCCTCTTTGGAAAACAGTACGAAAGTTCTTCAAAAAACTAAAAATAGAATTACCACGTGATCCAGCAATCCCACTTCCAGGTATTTATCCAAAAGAATTGAAATCAGGATATTGAAAAGATAATAGCACCCCTATGTTCATTTCAACACTATTCACAGATAAGCAACCTAAATGTCCATCAACAGATGATCAGATAAAGAAAATATGGTATATGCATACGACAGAATACTCTTCAGCCTTAAAAAAGATGGAAAATTTGCAACACAAAACAAAATGGATCAACCTTGAGTGCATTAGAGTAAGAGAAATAAGCAAGTAACAAAAAGACAAATACTGCACAATTCCCTTTATATGAGGGGCCTAAAGGAGTCAAATTCATGAAATCAGAGTGCAGTGGTGGTTGCCAGGGCTGAGGAGAGGAGGAAATTGCAAGTTGCTCATCAATGAGCACAACCTTTCAGTTAAGCAAGATGAATGAGTTCTAGAGATCTGTTGTACAACACTGTATCTTATTAAGGCTCAAGGTAGGCTGCCCCTAAATATCCCACAAGGACATATTGATTACTTTAAATTAAGGGTAGTACTTGACCAGCAGCTTGTTCAAAAAGGGCACATTGACCCTCCCTTGTCTCCTTCAGTGCAGGAAATAAATCTGCCCTGTGAAAGGCGCCTTCCTTGCTGCAGGGGGTGGCTGAGAGAGACACCATTATTGCTAAAGTTAAGAATCCAGGACGAAGAAGCCTGTATCAACAAACCTTGTTACTTCTGTATGAATTTACTACCCAAGCCCAGACTTTGCTTAGATGCCTCACTAAAGAGCAACCAAACTTAAGTTTCTTTGTCTTGTCAAATGTTCACAGATTTATTGTTTCTTTGTCTAAAAACTATAAAATGCTGGATGGTTCATCATTTCTCTGAGCAGTATTTATGATCTTCTGGGTACACATATCAAATTGTTTTTTCTCCCTTTAACCTGGTCATATGTCAGTTTTCTTATCAGCCTAGTCATAAGAACTCAGAAAGGAGGACTTCTTGGGTTGGTCAAAAAGTTTGTTTAGTTTTTTCTGTAGGATGGCTCTAGTAGTACTCAGCTGTCTTTAACTTCATTTGAAGCAATTTTGTTAGATCGTATGGTGACAGTTGTCATATCAATGTGCATTAAAAAGAAACTTATCAAAGTTGGTGAATTTTTGTGCAGCCATTTTAATATTGAAGATGGAAGAAGATACCCAACAGTTTTGGCCTATTATGCTTTATTATTTTAAGAAAGGTAAAAAATGCAACTGAAACACAAAAAAAGATGTGTGCAGTATATGAATGGAGAAGGTGCTGTGACTGATTGAGCCTGTCAAAAGTGGTTTGCGAAGTGTCTTGATACTATTGACATTTTGGCCAAAGAATTCTTTGCTGTGGGGCTGGCTTATGCATTGGAAGATGTTTAGCTGCATCCATGACCTTTACCCACTAGAGACCAATAGTGGGAAATAGCTGACATACTCAAAATATCCAAATCAATAAAGTTATTGGTGAAAATTAAAAAATCTGTTATTTTATGGAAAAAAGTAAATGAACTTTTTGACCAACCCAATACATTTGGCAGGGTGTGTGGTGTGGGGAGGGAATTCCCTCTCCTCTATAACCTATAGTCCATAATACTGTATTATATACTTGAAAATTTTCTTAGAGGGTATTTCATGCTGTGTTCTTACCACAATAAAATACAATTTAAGAAAAAAAGGAAAAGATGTGTGTATTACTACAGACTTTTCAATTGATGCTTCTTTTAAAAAAAAAAACCCAAGAGGTCCTGCCCTGGCCAGGTGCCCAGGTATAGGTGAGCGTCTTCGCCTGCACCAAAGGTTGCAGGTCTGTTCCCTGGTCAGGGCACAGGCCTAGGCTGCAAGTTCAGTCCCTGGGCGGGGGGCACATGGGAGGCCGCTGATCGATGTTTCTCTCTCACATCTATGTTTCTTTCACTCCCTTCCTGTCTCTCTAAAATCAAAACTTAAAAAAAAGAGAACATATCCTTGGTGAGGATTAAAAAAGGATCAAGAGGTCCAAATACATTTAAGAAATAAATGAAAAAATATTTAAAAACTGCAAAAAATATTAGATCTGAGATTTAGCATGCTTCACCGCAAAGTGCCTGCCTATCCCCTGACACCAATAAGCTCAGTGGCTCATTCAGTGGCCAGTTTTAAACCCCATGGTACACGGATCTATTCTCTGGTTTCAAGGCCCCCAGGACTCTTTTATGTGATTGTATCAGGTCCAGTGTAGGTTTTGGGTGATGACACACTAAAATACGAAGAAAACTGGCCATGGCTTTGGACTTGCTTAGGGAGCCCTGAGTGCCTGAGGGAGGAAGCTGGTAATAGGTCTTGTGAGTGATTCATAATCTCTGGCAACGACGACTCGCTCCCGCAGCAGCTCTGGGCTGGGTTTCAGCTGAGAACAATGAAAACCCTAGAAGGGGACAAGAGCAAGTGTGGGGTTCCCAGAAACTCCTCAACAACCTTGCGCATTACTATGGCCATTTGCCTGGGGAAATGTTTTTGGTAGGAAAACTTATACATTCCTTTCTCAGAAGTCGGGAAGCAGAGCATCTGTGATAGAGAAAATAATATGAGCAAATACAAGATCCAGTAGAATAGACCCAATAGAAGGCCTGTGTTGCATCCCTCCACCTTTTAGTCAGAGATGGACACATGACACTACAAAAAAGGTTAAGGGGAAAAAAAGAGGTTAAGGGATTTGCTCAATTAGAGATGAAACATCACTCTCTTCTTTCCACAAAATTGCATTCTTTATGTACAACCAGGAATATTTCATGCCCTCACAGGACACAAATGGACCAATGAGATAATGACCCTAAACCTAACCCTTGACCCCTGGCAGGTGGCCAGTCTATATTGCACTTTACTTACAACTTATCTTTTCAGCCTCGGCCTCAGCTCCTGCTCCCAGGGCTGTTGGCAGGGAATGCGACACTCCCTGTAGAGAATGACCAGCAAGGCTTTTTCATCAGAGCACAGGGAATCTGTGTTTGAAATGACTCTACACTTGTCTTAATAGGCACGACCCTTACTCTTGGGACACATTTTTCACTGTCATGTCAGCCTTGTAGTCTGAATCAAGACAGTGATTCATTCAAGTTTTTCACATTCTCTCTTTCATTACTAGAAGAACCCTCAGGTCATTTATAGTTTGGACCTTGACCCCTCTCATCCTTTATTCATAAAAAAGCATGAACACTCTCCCTGTTCATAGGGAGGCCTGGTTCACTTTCACCCCATTTTCTTTTGTTCACAATGTCAGTGTCCTTGTCTTCTTTCTTCGCAAAGAATATTTTTACATATCTGGTGAAATGGAAACTCAAAGGAGACCTTTAAAAGCCCTCGTCACTCTGTGGCTTGTCACCCTATGGCTTGTTAAATCACGTGTAGCCTTGTCCTTTGCCTACCCACTTCTCATGTGTCCTAAAGTAGTTTTCTCTTGTGAGTACAATTACAGGAACTAGATTTTGGCTCAGTGTAAAGGCAGCCAATAGCAGTTACAGGTGCCTGAAAAAAATAAACTGGGGCTGCCTCCAGAAGTAGTGAGCTCCCTGGCCTTTGAGGTGTGTTGTGTGTGCATTGGCCAATGGTCATGTGTCAGAGACAATGTTAAAAAGAATTCATGTATCAGCTCAGGAGTGGCTCGACAGTAGAAAACATTTGAGTGCTTTTTTATGCTAGAAATAAGAAAAGTAAAGACAAGGAAGACAGTCTAGCAGGGTTGGATTAGAAGATTCCTCGGCTTTCTTTTAACCTTACATTATATCTAGCTGTCTATACAGAGATCTCTAAGAAAAGTCTTATTTGAAGCTTGTTTCTTAGAGTTATTCTGCTAATGTGATCTTTAGAGATCATTTTTGCTGAGGGCATTTTTTTTTTATAACAGCAGCAGAATATTAGGCTCCAAAAGGCAAAGTTGCATTTTGTTTTTTCCCCTCCAAGATCATTGTAAAAAGAAAACAAATTTGGGTTTCTTCTCAGCTGGAATCTACTTGTGCTATTTTGGGTACAAAAGACTCTCAATTACTTTCTCCTACATTGGGACTTTTCCAATTTAGCACATGACCTCTTCTTAATCAGTGGTTAATGTGGGGTGACTATATATTTATCATTGAAACTGAGGCACTTTTGAGCTCCAGCCTGTTCCCTAAGCCTCGCCACAGTTCCTCCTTGGGTCATGGGTTCAACCAGTGAAACACTAATCACAAACCTTAACTTCCTCTAGAACAGGGGGATTGGAAGGGCGCCCTTAGTTTAAGGTGCATGTGACGTTAAAGACTTTAGTCCGGCTATGCGATAAGGCTTTAGAGTGTGATAGTATAAGTTTTATATTTCCATTAAGATTATTTGTTTTGAAATGAATTTATTCTTAAACAGAGAACTTGCAAATCAAGAACAAAGGACCCTGAGATGCCCCTGATCCAGATTCCTCAGCTGTTAATATTTCACTGCTCTGCCCATCCCTCTGTCTCTTTGTGTTTCTCTCTCAGTTGTGTGATTTGGAAAGAGGAGAGGAAAGTCCACTCTTACTAAAGCTACATACCAGCAGGAAGACTTCAGAAATGACCCAATAAGAAAGGAAGGAAGCTGGAGGACAAAAGTATTTTTGTAGGCAACCTCCACCTGCTGGGCATTGTGCTTCCTGCTTTGAGAACATTCCCTCTTTAAGTCCTTGGGAAAGCCCACTGAAGTGGGTATTAGTATCACCTAACACATGAGGAAATGTGTTCAGAAAGGGTAACAACATGCCCTGCGTCGCAGGGCCAGTATGTTGGCTGTGGCTAAGTGTGCCATTTTCAAGTTTCCCTTTGCATCGGAGCAGAGCTTGGCTTTGCAGGGAGAGTGTCCAGCAGCTCGGGCGAGCCGTCCGACTCCACAGGGACTCCGCTTTCCCAGTCGTCCAATGAGGGAGTTGGACAAAAGAATGCTTTCAGCTCTACAGTCTGAATCATTTAATAAAAGAAACAATTTCTCTAGCTCACAGACAAAAGTTTGTCAAACATGTTATTGTTCGTTGTAGAAATAGGGGGAATGGGACTTTGAGCATTTTTAAGTAGCAAAAAGGTTATTTCCTCCTATGTGTTGGGTTGTCTACTTGGGAGCCTATTTAAAGCTTCTATGTGTCCTCGACTTTTTGCTTCTCTTTCCCCTTTGCTGGTCACTGGGCTTGGGGCTTCTGGTGTTGGGACCCTTCTGAAGGACAGGGGCTGAAAGTGCCTCTGACAGGTAAGCTGAAGGGCTCTACTTTTGTTCATGGGCTTGGTTTGGGCCTCACCCTTTGGTGGCCTGGATGTCATCCTGTCTATTTACAAGTTTCCTTAGATGGTCCATTCCATCTTCAGACAGTCCTAAATATTTTTCAAAAACACCTCTGTGACTATTTGGCTGCCCTTCCGGAGCTGGAGTATACAAACCCGCGGAGGGCGCCATGGTGCTCCAGGAGATCCCCAAACAGGTCATAATATAAATACAGAATAAAAATCTTCATAAATTTTTAATGTAAAACCCAAGAACCCTTAACAATCTTACCATTTCTATGGCTTCTTTTGTCTTGCCTCTTGGGATCTGGAGTAAGCATTTTCTTTGTTTTGTCACTAAGGATACTGGGGCATGAAAGTTTGAGATGCAGTTATATTTAAAGAGTATATTTTCTCAAGAGTATAGTTGTCATTGTTATTATTATTATATCAACTCGATTCTGTTCTTACATAATTTCCTAATCCAACTTTTCCCAGGTTGTTTTGTTTTTTCACAGTAGGAGCCCTTTCGGCCTTCGACTCGCAGTGAAGGAAGACCCAAGCTCCTCTCATTTATTCTGAATTTATCTCAAGAGTCTAAACACCATTGGTTCCGAGCCTAATTCTTGGGAAGACAGTGGCTTGGAGGTCACCAACATGTGACAAGTATGTAATGGTAGTTCACCAATCCTTCCTGAGATATTTTTCTCCTGGTTAAATATTCCTAGCTCCTCCAACATTTCTTATTGTTGTTTTACGAGGATGGTTCTCTCACCATCCTGGTCCCACCCTCTCAAAAGATACTCTGATTTATCTATGTCTCTCCCAAAGAATTGATCTAGTACTACTGAGACATCTCCTTATTTGTGTGTGTGCTTTCCACAGAAGGCTGATTAGCCTCAAGGCTGAAAGGAGTCATTTCCATCTTACTGAATCTGTTGACTCTTACTAATTAGGAAGTGTGACAGTTTAAGTTATTTGACTGTTTAGCATTCATTTCCTCCCTTCCTCCCTCCCTCCCTTCCTTCTTTAGTTCCTCCCTTCCTTTCTTTTTAAAGCAATCTGATTCTCTTTTTAGGAATTCTCTCTTCCCCAATGGATATTGTTTGCTGGGATTATAATCAGGAGTTCTGTTTACTCCTCCTCAAGGACTGGGTAGGCAAGCTGGGCCAATCTGCTGTTCTCCTGAAATTTGAATTTTGAACAGAAGGACAATGATGTTGAAAGTAGTTGGATTTCCATCCCACCCTAGCAAGGCTCCTGGATTATACAATCCTTTGTATGTAGTTTCATTGTTGCAGTTCTGCTTTCGTCCCTTCCATTCTTTCTGCAAACCTCCCATTCTCCTACTACATACCTTTCAGTTAAGTTAGCTAGAGCTGCTGTTTACTGCTTACAATTAAAGAACCCTAAGTAGTACTACCATTGTACATTGTGGTGTGCCTATCTAGTATATAAATACTTCTGTAATATGAGGTCTGTCAGAAAGAATCCAGTCATGTAATGTGAAAAAGAGAGATATTTATTGAAGGTACAAGATACAAGAAACATTTTATGTAGGACAATGACACTTCAGTCTCCTTCAAAGTATGCACCTTGAGACCTCACACAGTGCTCCCAGTATCATTAGCAACTGCAGCACAGTGTTCCTTCTGCTCAGGTAGCAGAAGCCGCAGAACAAATTTTGCCAGGACACGTTTCATATAAAGAGCCTGCGTCAAACTCTTGGACACTGTAATTTTGGGAACCCGCAGATCAGCTTCTAGCTCTTGCACTGTCAGTCGCCAGTCTTTGTTGATTGAAGCCTGTACACGTTCAGCATTCTCAGGTGCTCTGCCTGCTGCAGTCCTTCCAGAATGTGGATCTCTTTTAACTAATTCTCGACCATCTTTGAAGCATTTGTGCCACAATTTTATTTGCACTGCACTCATTGCATTGTCCCCAAAAACCTTCTGAATCATTCAAATAGTTTCCGTGGAGGAATGTTCAAGCTCAATGCAAAATTTGATGCAGATTTGTTGCTCTACTCAATCATTTTGAATGCGATGTCCACACAGTACACATGCTCACTCAATGGTGTCTACCACCCCCACTGACCAGTACAGTGAAGTCATCATAGTTCACACATGTGCATTCCACTCTACTCTCCTTGGTTGCCAGGTTACACAGATGTTGCACAAACCATTCTTGTTATATTAACCATGGTTGGACTTTTTCCAGACAGACCTCGTCTCTTTCCCTAAATGTTTCTTTAATACTTATTGAACAATTAAAAAATATAAGTAATTTCCTGCCTCTTAATTTTTACCATAATGTGCTATCTTTATTTCCAGGAGGCTTAATCCATGGTAGAGAAATCTCAGTGTGTTCCCATCTTCCTCTTCTTACTACAATATGATTCTATAAATTTCACTGGAACATTAATTAACAAAACATCTAGTTTTGACCGAACATAAAAGATCAGTAGCCCTTTGAAAAGGAGAACTGTCGCCTTTCATATGGGATGAAGTCAGTTTAGCTTTGGAGTTGTGTGAAGCACAAGACATTGTGTCCCCTTCCAGGAAAACCTGGAGGAGTAGGAAGTATTTGCATCTGCCAAAATGTCAGTACTCTGCAACCGAGTCAGATTTTATCTACTTACCTGTGTTGAAATCACAAAAAGAAAGCAGGTGTCCTAGCTTAAGATTAAAATCAGCTCTTGAGTGAAGATGAGATGCTTTCCTGCTGGTGATGCACTGAGGCAGTTTGACGACGTGCTGGGCCTGTGCTCATCTCCTTTAGCTTGGACTTTTGTTACTCAGGTTTCATATTCCTCCCTACTGGTGAGATCTCAGACAGATTGGTACCTGGGAAGACCAAATATTTCATCTGGGACTGAGTTTGTAGTGCAAGACAGTTTATTGGGGATAACCTCTGTGAAAGAAGAAAGAGAAAGGGAGCAGGGTTGAGCAGGGTGAGCCTCAGGCCGCTGTGCAGACCTGACAGTTTGCTCCGACCTAACAGGAGTCCCACTTTGGGCAGAAGCCCCCAGGCCCCAGCACCCTATTCTTGTGGTTGTTGGTGGAAGACAGCCCAGGAAGAGTGTGGCCTTGGGTCAAAGGCTGTGGATCCTGAAATAGCTGTAGCCTGCAGTTATAGAACTCCTTATAACTGAATGGAGACCTCAGCAGTGGACTCCTGCGACTGGCACACTGTCCCTCTGAATTGTGTCCTAAATCCATCCAGTGCACGGACCTTGGAGGCCAACAGTGTAGATTTGAATCCCAGTCGCAACACTTGCTCACGTGTGACCTTAGAAAAATTTTTTGAAGCTCTCTTTGCCTCATACTCCTCACATTTAAATTGGAGATAAATCAGCAATAACCTTATAGAATTATCAGGAAGCACTTAGAGAAATGCTTGACACAGTGAATATTGTACATAATTATATAATTGTAAAATGCTTGCATAGTATATATTTGCTATTACTTATTTATTCATTGAATGCCAACTATGTGCCAATTCCCATTGACCTGTCATGGAGGAGCATTCAGATGACTTTCTCTGCATTAGTTCCGTTGTCCGTGAAGCAACATTGCAATTTACTCTCATTGAAAGTACATCTGAGAGTCTCAGCAGAATCTAATGCCCTGGTTACTAATCAGTGACACTACTGAGATCAAGGACTTAGCTCATGTCTTGAGCGCAGACTTTATTGTTTCTTTGCTTTTCTTTTTTTAAGGTTATGTTATTTCATTTTTCCTTAAGAGATTAGCTTTGGCCCTGGAGGCTCACTGCAGTGTGGCAGTATTTCAGTTTTAAACGTCAAGCTTTCATCCGTTTGTGTGTTGAGGTTGAACAAGGCTCACTCTTTCCAAACCATCACGCCAGCGTAAGTGCACGGGGCCATAGGCTATGCTTCTGGGAACTAAGAGAACTTCCCTGAAAAGAAAAAAAGTCCCCTAAATACTGTCAGAGAGATAATTTTATTTATTTATCAAATACAGATATAGCAATTATAGGTCCCTGGTATAACATTAAGTGTTTTAAAGCATCAATTAATTTAACCTTAATACTGTGATGTAAATACTTGATTTAAGTACTATCAACCCTCTCATTTTGTAGCCTTGGCAATTGAAGTCTACTGAATTTAAATGACTTGCCCAAGGAAAGAGGCTAATGAGAAGTAGAGTCCAACTTTGAACACAGGTAGAGTTTCTGTTTCCAGGGTTTGTACTCTTAACTGTCAGACATCCTACCCCCGAATAAGTGCTCTTCTGAAAATGCATTCTTTGCTTCTGTCACACAATAGTGAGGACCCTTTGGAGCATAAATCTCTGAAAGGAAGGTCCTAATTTACTTGGGGCTGAGGATCCATCTATCTAGTTTTTGAGAAGAGCTCCTAAATTGTGCAGTTCTGAGTTTATGTTACTTTGGGACTTTCAATTGAGAACTGAACTGTTTCTTGGATCCCGTTTGTCAGTCGCCTGGCAAAACACTTAGGACCGGTTCCCAAGTCTTGAGCCAAACTGAGGGCAATAAAAATGATGCTAGTTAAGAAGGCTGACCGATCACTAAGGTGGATGGAAGATTTTGGATTTACAAACACCACTCCGTCATAGGTTTATCAGTACTTTAAATTGTATGTTCAAAACAGCTTTTTCTTTTCTAGCTATAATTCCCATTTTTTGGTGTGTGCATTCGTGTATGTGCTTTCTGTGTTTAACTTTTTATACACAGATGAAGTAATCTGGCAAATAGCAATAGGGCAGAATTAGACTTTCAGATCAGGCTGACGCGATTGGTAGCAGGGTTTCAGAAAGCAAAGCCCTCTTTTAAAAAGAAGGAAGATATGTAAGGGTGTTAGATGATCTGAATTTTAACTCTAGCTCTTCCATAAATTTATTGTATGACCTTGGGCAAGAAAATATTTAATTTTGGGGGGCCTTAGTTTGTTCCTCAGTGACTTCTATGATAATTTCAACCTCAATAATCTGTAGAATTTTGAAGAAAGCGTAATGACATAGCATTCTGGAGGGAAAAATAAAACAGTATTTATTATTTTGATTCATTTTGCCCCTCTACTTACCGTAAAGCTGTGTTTGTGCTATTGTCTAATCAGCGTGAGACAAAATACCCTGTAGTGCCATTTACTGTGGGCAATAAGGTAGAGGTAAGTCACTGAGTGAATTTATGGAAACAAATGATTGTAATGATATTATTTCCAATGACATTCTTAATTCAGTTCTAGAGACAAGTGAGACAGGTGAGGTTGGGTGGAGAGGGCATGCGTTTTCTTGACTAAGCACATTTACTTGCTTATCTTTTATGATACAGATATCTGGTTGCCACAGTGAGAGTGGTTTATTTTCCTCATCATTTTCTTCCATGTTTCCCTTTCTCCAACTGTTTTTTTTTTTCTCTGTGTGTGTGTGCATGTCACTGTTACTAACAGAATATGCTGTACTTAAACCAAGCTTTCTGTTTCTTATTTTAAAAATAAAGCCAGGGCGATATTATTGTAAATTTTAAAAACATCATAGCAGAGGGCAATTGAGGTTTTAGTTTAATGGCATAATACCTAATTACTTAAATAATTCTTGCAGTCAACCACTGTTTCTTGGGCACCTACTATATGCCCAGGCACTATGCCAGGTGCTGAAGGGACAGTGGTGAATGAAAATATATTTACATGGGGGGAATCAGACAATAAGAAAATAATTTCCCAAGGATGTAAGCTGTGGTACATATTATAAAGGAAGAGCACAGACTGTTCTGACTGAAGACAATGCATGCCTTCATCCAGGCAAGAAGTTGTGGGAAGTTTCCCTGAGGAACTGACTTTGAGCTCAAAGATTAAACAAAAGTATAGTCTATTCTGCCCCTGTGACTTATTTCTGTAAGTCAAATTGGCTCTTGCATGACTGGTAAATTGGAGAGCAGCATAAAGTGAAAGTCATATTCTTTGATCGCATAGATTTTTCCAAGCATATTAACTACAACCCAGTAATGCAGTTGAAGGCAAAATCTGGTCGCAGGGCCCAGCCCAGCAAAGTACAGGAGAATATAGCAATGTCCATGCTATGCACTCGCTGTGCTGTTCCTCCCCCAGGTTGGACATATGCTTTGTCTTAGAAAGGTTGCTGGGTGGTTCTTGAGCTCTGTCAGCATTTGCCCTTGTTTCTCTCTAAGTCAGAAACCCCAATACCTCTTCACCTCCTTACATCATAGAAATTTCACCTTTTGGGGAGACTCCTACATTTATAATAGCATTTCTTTGTGTATTATGAATGTAATGTCTTTTTAATGGGACTATTATTTTCCATTGAGATTATTATTATGTTTTTGTTGCTCACATCAGAACATTGCATAGAGTTTGAGTTGTTTGTCCAAATTTTATTTTCCTTTAAGTCTTTATAAGAAAGAATTTTTATGTACCTCATAGCAGAAACACTTTTATTGGGAAGCAAACTCACAATTTAAAAGTACATGCAAAAACTATAACTTTTTAAATGAAACCCTTTTTCAAAGAGATCAGTGTAGGTGTGTTAAATCTCAGCTTTAGTTTAGCAAAAACTTGGGTATATAGCTTTTATTTCACCTTTCTAAATAATTTCCACATAGAGAAGTTATTTGACTTCATTTGACAAACTAATTCCAGCTGAATACTCTTTTTATGATGGCATATTGCCTTTGACTTGTCAATTATTTTTACTTACCACTCACACATTTTCACAGACATGATAAGGCTAAAATATTTTTTAAATAAACTTCATTGAAGTACACTTTGCCTATAACAAAAGCCATGTTTTAAGTTTATCGTAGGACGAACTTTGACAAATGTGGCCGCTACCTCAAAGGTTCCCTCAAGTTCCTTCCCAGTCAGTCCTGTCCAGCCCATTCCCAAGCAATCATCAATCTACTTTTGGTCATTATAGATTAGATTTTTCTTCTCTAGAGTTTCGTGTTAAGCAGTTCTTAGGGGGCAGTGTCTATTGCAGGGCTAGCTTGGGTGGCTAGTCAGTCCTCCATAGACTTGGCAAGTAAGGAGACGTGAACCGAAATGGATTCAGGCTCACAGCACGGTAGGTAGCTTTGTGCTTCCATTGATTCTCCTTGTCCCCCAACAACTGTGAGGTGATGTGGAGGAGGGTCCAGGTGAATGCTGACATACACAGTGTGTTCCTCTGTGTCTCAGCTGAGGAACACAGAGCTCAAGAGACCCCTGGTATTATAACAGGACTGCTGCCAAACCGTCTCTCTTCCCTTTTGGAGACAGATATTATCCTGGTCAGGAAACAAATCTGCCTACTGACTCAGAGGAAGTGTTATTTTTATAACCCTTGAATATCTATAGGGAGAAGAGAAAGCTTTCATTTTATTACCCTAGAATGGAAGCAAATCTAATCCCCGCTACGGAGCAGCTTTGCAAACAGCCTTAAACAAAGCTGTCAATGCCCTGTGCTCAGAAAATGAGCAGAAATGCTGGAATTATTGACCAACAGCATGTAAATGTAATCACATAGTATGTGTTCTTTTGAGTATGACTTATTTTGTTTTGCATAATGTTTTTCAAAATTCATCTTTCTAATGCCGAGCTGAATTCCATTGTATGGTTATGCCACTATTTACTTATGTATGTACCTAGTGACGTACACCTGGATTGTTGGCATTGTGGCTATTACAGATAAAGCCACTATAACAATCATATACAGGTGTTTGTACAGACATATGCTTTCCTTTCTCTGAGGGTAGTTAGGAGTGGCAAGTGTATGTTTACCAAGGAATGGTAAGTATATGGTACATATACATTTAGATTTTTAAGAAACTATCGAACTGTTTTCCAAAGTAGTTGTATCTTATGCCATTCTCCCTAGAAGTACGTGACAGTTCCAGGTGTCTTACATCCTCACCAACACTTTGTATAGTTAGTCTTTTTAACCCTCAGGCATTGTAGGCTTACCTATTTCTCTTCTAAATTCTGTAGATTTTCACTTTATCTGTATTGTGACTTTGTTATAAGAAATATACATTTTCCAGATTGTTGTCTTGTTGATTAATTGACCTCTTTATTATTATAAAATGCCCCATTTTATCTCAGTAAAATTCTTTCTTCTGAGGTTTGCTTTGTCTGATATACATTTTTCAGTGGTTGCTCTACTGTTCACAATATACATCTTTAACTTATCACAGTCCAACTTCACATAATATTATCCCACTTCACGTCTCTTATAAAAATTCAACAACAGTATATTCTCATTTTCTCCTCCTCTTCTTTGTGCAATTGTCCTATATTTTACATCTAAATATATTATAAATCCCAATACATTATTTTTTGTTTTAAATGGTCAATTATCTTTTACATAAATTTAAAATTGAGAAAAATGTATTCGACATACACCTACGTGCTTATCATTTCTTTATTCTTTTGTGTAGACTCAAGTTTCCACCTGGTATTATTTTCCTTATGTCAGAAGCGTTTGTTTTAATGTTTCTTATAGTTCAAGTTCACTGGTAGCACTTCTCTCCATTTTTGTTTGATAAATTCTTTATTTTTCCTCATCTTTGAAAGATATTTTTTGTCATATAAAAATACCAGGTTGACAGTTTTTTCTCAAGCACTTAAAAAATACTGCTCTATCGTTATGATGGCCAGCCTCCCAAATGACTACCAGTGATCCTCACCTCTTGGTGTCCATGGGTTTGTATCGTCTGTCCCATACTGAATCAGGGCTAACCCACATGATTGTAGTCTATGACTGAAATTACCTTATATTACTTCTAAGACTGTTTTACATAGTCACTGCATCTTGCTCCTTGGTGCCTTGGAACACTCGCTCTGCACACAGTTACTCGGCATGTCCTGAGGATACTCAAGCAGTCTCACAAAGTGCCCCAGTTGTGGAGAAACAAACTTGTCAGCATCAACTTGTCAGAAATGTGAGTGAAACATCTTCAAAGTGGATTCTCTTAAAAGACACCTAACCAGAGCTGTCTAAATGAGCCAGTTTTAAATTGCTGGTACACGATAATCATAAGAGATAATATGGTATTATTGTGCTTTAATACCATTAGTTTTGGGGTGATTTGTTATACTGCAGTAGACACTTGAATAGTTGTTAATGAAAAGGATGCAGTCATTCCTTCTTTAAAAAATTTTATTGTATTTTTTTCATTATCATTTAGTCCCCTTATATCCCTCTCCGCCCTAGGAATCACCACAGTGTTGTTCATGTCCATGAGTCCTTTTTCCTTCTCACTCAATTCCTCCACTGCTAACCTCCCGCCCCCTTAGCTGTCATCCAGTTCTCCATCTATGAGTCTGTCTCTATTTTGCTTGTTAGTTCAGTTTGTTCATTAGATTCCACATAGGAGTGAAATCATATGGTGTTTATCTTTCTCTGAGTGGCTTTTTCACTAAGCATAACGTCCTCCAGGTCCATCCATACTATTGCAAAGGGTAAATTTTTCTTCTTTGTTATGACCGAGTAGTATTCCGTTGTGTAAATGTCCCATAGTTGTTTTATCCACTCTACTGATGGACACTTGGGTTGCTTCCATATCTTGGTGATTGTAAATAATGTGACAATGAACATAGGGGTGCTTATGTTCTTTGAAATTAGTGTTTTGGGTTACTTTGGATGTATTCCCAGAAATGGGATGACTGGGTCAAAAGACAGTTCCATTTTTAATTCTTTGAGGTATCTCCATCCTGCTTTCCACAGTGGCTGCACCCAACAGTGCAAAAGGGTTCCTCTTTCTTCACATCCTCGCCAGCACCTGTTGTTTGTTGATTTATTGACGATAGCCATTCTGGCAGGTGCTAGCTAATACTTCATTGTGGTTTTACTTTGCGGTTCTCTGATGATTTTCACTTGCATAGTTTTTGATGAAAAAGGCACAGTCATTCTTAACTTTGTTCCACACTTTTGTTCTCTTGATGTCTTGAGGATTTTCTGTCTTTGGTTTTCAGTAATTTGATTATGTTGTGCTTCGGCATTTTCTTTTCGTTTGTGTGTGTGTGTGTGTGTTTGTGTGTGTGTGTGTGTATAATTTTACATGCTATTTGCTGAAATTCTTAGACATATGCATTTATAGTTCTCAACAAATTTGGAATGTTTTGACCATTATTTTTCCAAACACAGGCTAGACCATTTGACATTGTCCTTCAAAACACTCAGGGTCTTTTCCCCCACCCCCTCCCTCCCCATAGTCAGTCTTTTTCTTTGTTTCATTTTGCATAAGTTGTTACATCATCAAGTTTACAAATCTTTCCTTCTGCAGTGTCTAATCTGATGTTTATCCTATCCGATGGAATTTTTATTTTAAGTATTTTATTTTTCATCTCTAGAAGTTTCAGAAGATTCTTCTTCATATCATCCATTTCTCTCCTCATATATTCACCTTTTCCTATAGATCAGTGATTTTCAACCTTTCCCATATCATGGCACATATAAACTAATTACTAAAATTCTGTGATGCACCAAAAAAAATTTTTTTTTTGCCGACCTGACAAATAATTTAGGTATAATTTTGGTTCATTCACACAGAACAGCTATTGTTATATTGGCTATTGTCTTTTTTTTTTTTAATTTGACAATCTAAGTGAAAAGAAGTCAGTGCCCCTGACTATGTAGTCAGGTATGGCATGCTTTAAAAATTCTCGTCCCACACCAGTTGAAGATCGCTGCTATAGGTTCTTATGCATACTGAAAATATTTATACCAGTAATACCTGTTTTCAGTATTCTTGTCTGCTAATTCAATCATCTCTGTTATTTCTGAGTGTATTTCTATTAACCTATCTCCTCATTGTGAATCACATTTTCCTGCTCTTTATGTTTATTCTAGTAATTGTTTATATGACAATCATAGTGAACTTTGCAGTATTTCGGGTGCTGGATTTCACTGTATTTCTTTAAACGGTGCTGGGCTTTGTTGGAGCATGCAATTAAGTTATATGCAGCTTAGATCAAGGCTTGCTTTTAAACACTTCAATGGTAAACAACTAGAGTTGCTTTTTTTCTGTGGTTAGTTTTGTGCCACTCCAGGATGTAATCTCTCTGGCATCTTGACCAAATGCCCTTTGTAGTCATCAGCATCTCCTTATCCTTGGCTGTTGGGAACTTGAAAGATTCCCAGTTCTGCATGAGCTCTTGGGCTTATCTTTCTTCAGAGCGGCCAATGACTGTTCCCCAGCAGGTAGCTTTTCCTGATCATGTGGAGTTTTCATCCTATGCAGGTGAAGATTGGTATACAAGTCGACTCCTAAGGAGATTCCTTGGTTCTTCCTCTATGTATTCATTATCTCCCTTTCACACTCTGCCCTATAAATTCCAGCCATCTCAATCTCCCCAAGCTCCAATCTGTCTCCTCAATTCAGTAGTACTGCTGGGCCCCGCTTGAGTTCCCGCTGCCTATGCTGTCCTCTAGAAATTGTCTCTAGGCTGAAGGCTGAGTTAACTAGCACTCACCTCGTTTGCTTCTCTTCTTTAAGAGACCACAGCGCAGTGTTACCTCTTGTTCAATATCTGAAACTGTTGGGGTTTTTGTCCATTTTTCTATTGGATTGGCCTAAAAGTTTGTTCAGTTTTAAAATAAAAATAAAAGACACCTTTTTTATTCTCACCAATAACTTTATTGAACAATGTATTCACCATTTTGTTCCACTACCTTCTGCCATCTTTCAGGCAACTTCATAGTTCCATCTTCCCAAAACTTTTTATCTTTTTGAGCAAAGAACTGTTCTAGATGCCTTTTGCAATCTTCCAGGGAATTGAAATTTTTCCCATTATGGGAATTTTGTAAAGAAAAAAATAAGTGGAAATCTGAAGGTCTGGTGAATATGGTAGAAGAATTAGAACTTCTCAGCCAAGGTGTAACAGTTTTTGTCTGGTCATCAAAGAAACATGCAGTCTTGCATTATACTGATGGAAGATAATACGTTTTTAGTTGACTAATTCTGGACATTTTCGTCAAGTGCTGCTTTCAGTTGGTCTAATTGGGAGCAGTACTTGTTGGAATTAATCGTTCGGTTTTCTGGAAGGAGCTCATAATAGAGAACTCCCTTCAACCCCACCACATACACAACATCACCTTCTTGGGATGGAGGCTGGCGTTTGGTGTGGTTGGTGGTGGTTCACTTCACTTGCCCCACGATCTCTTCCATTGCACATTATTGTAAAGTATCCACTTTTCATTGTGTGTCACAATTAGTTTTAAAAATGGAATGTTTTCCTTATGTTTAAGTAGAGAATCGCATGTGTGAATATAGTCAAGAAGGTTTTTTTCACTTAACTTACGTGAAACACAAACATCAAAGTGATTAACATAACGAAGCTGGTGTAAACGATTTTCAATGCTTGATTCGGGTATTTTGAGTATGTTGGCTGTCTCCCAAGTGGTATAACATTGATGGTTCTCAATTAATCTCTCAATTTGATCTCTAGCAACTTCAACTGGTCTACCCGGCTGTGGAGCATCGTCCAATGAGAAATCTCCAGCATGAAACTTTGCAAAACACTTTTGACACATTCAATCAGTCATAGAATTTTCTCCATACCCTGCACAAACCTTTTCTTGTGTTTCACTTGCTTTTTTACCTTTATTGAAATAATAAAGCATAATATGCTGAAAATGTTGCTTATTTTCTTCCATCTTCAATATTAAAATGGCTACACAAAATTTACCAATTTTGATGTTTTTTTTAAATGCATGCTGATATGACAGCTGTCAAAATGCAATCTAATGAAATTGTTTCAAACGGAGTTAAAGATAACTGAGTGCTACTAGATCATCTTACAGAAAAAACTGAATGAAATTTTCATTTATGGTTGGAAGGTAATTCCAGAGCCTGTTGCTATTTCATCACCAGGCATGAAAGTTTCTCACCAAAATGTTCTTATAAGAAAGACTTAAGAAAACACTATCATTTCAAAAATAGTATTTGTACACTCCTATGCCAACATATAAATTTCAACATTTCAATGATGGTATTTGCAGAGTTTTCTGAAAAAGCCTATTTTTCATGTGCCCCACAAAGACACCGCATTTCTCTCTTTTTTTAAAAAAAGATTTTATTTATTTTATTATTTTTAGACAGAGGGGAAAGGAGGGAGAAAGAGAGGTAGAGAAACATTTATGTGGGGTTGCCTCTCACACACCCCCTATTGGGGACCTGGCCTGCAACCCGGGCATGTGCCCTGACTGGGAATTGAACTGGTGACTCTTTGGTTTGCAGGCCGATGCTCAATCCACTGAGCTACACCAGCCATGGCAAGATGCCACATTTCTGATGTAGAATAAGACTCACCAAATACAACTGAAATTGATGAGCACTAGCTGTTTTATGGTCAGTTCTCCTGTCACACTTGTGGGCTTATTTCTAGAGTTCATCCCAGAGGAGAGGGAGGCCAGAGTCTCTGGTTTGTGACAATGTTTTTAGGTTCCAGGGGTATCATTTCATGTTCTACATTGATTCCAGGGTTAAAGAAAACATATCATGCCTTTTATGTTTTACTGTGCTTAGATGCTATTTCACTTTGATTTCACCCCGGCAGTTGTGGCAATGCCATGTGTTCCTTACCATTCTTACTCTCGGAAAAGGAAGCCTAGGCAGAGACCTGGAGAGGTTTCTAGTTTGGATGCAATCCTTCTGAGGATGGAAAAGGACTCTTCCTAATAATGGTAGGAATAATAACAATGATAATCAGTAATATAGCATAAATGATTTAATAGGAACAGGAATAATAAATAGAACTAGTAATGAAAGATGTGTATTGAATGATTATAATAACCGACAACTCTTATTACTGTTAATGAATGAAGACTGGAATGTGAAGGATGCTAAAATGACTATTGTTACAAGATAGGCCTCTTTTTTGTCTCTAAATGTTCATTCACTAGCCTAGGAGGGTCCTTCCTAATGGATCTATTCTACTGTCTGATAAGATGCGCTAGTTTTCGTCTTGCTGAGCACCTGAATGTTGCCTTTCCAACTTGCATTAGGAGCATTCCCCCCTCATTTTTAACTGGTAAAAATTTAAAGCATGCTAGCTCTTCCCAGACATAATGAGGGATAATGTAGTTGAATAAATCTATCAGTTTTTATTTCCTATTTGTTCATTAGCCTAGACTTTTTTTTCCCTTTCTTTTTGTAGTTTTGTACTATGCAGTTTTAGAGGAATTTTCTATTTGGGGAAAATGTCCCAGAAGACTAACTCACTCATAGAGCCAAAAGACATTTTCCTTTAAGCATTTCTTATTCTAAAGAAACTAATTATCTCTAGAGAGCTAGGAGAATTTGTAATGACCTCTATGGATGAATTTGTAGAGGCTACCTAGGAAGATTTTTGATTGCTAAGCTACACTCATCTAATTTTTATTTTAATAATTTTCTGTAAAATATTTAAACAAGAGTCATTTCAGGATATCATTGCAGCCATTCCCTGGGTAGCAGACACCATGTATCAGAGCTGGATGCTACCTGTCACATTCATTGGCTCTGTTTGGTTTTGCCCCATAAGTGTAAAGTTAAAAAGGAAAGATTCTCCTACTTGGACACATATTAAGACTCTGATTGATTCTCTGTTATCGCAAATGGGGGCAGTATCACTGAACATCAATCAATTGAGAGAAAGGCTAGAGAGAAACATCGGGGCTAGAGAGAAACATTGATTGGTTGCCTCCCTCACATCCCTTGACTAGGGATCAAACCTGTGACCTAGGTATGTGCTCTGACTGGGAATTGAACTTGCAACCTTTTGGTGTATGGGATGATGCTCCAACCAATTGAGCCACCCAGCCAGGGCCTGAGTCACTTTGAGTATATTGCTTATAGATCACATGGAGTTGGATTTTGTTTTTTGATCCAATTAAGAGTCTTTCCTTTTAATAGTTGAGATTTATTTTCTTAACATTTACTTTTATAACATGTTTATTATTTCTTTTTATCTCATTCCATGTTTTCTACCTTCTCCCTTTCATTTATTCTCTATATTTACACAGTATCTGTGTTTTTTCTTCTTTAGGTTTCTTTTAAATCTTTAGGTAGAAACTTTCTGAAGTTCTTAATATGAAGTAGCCTTTAACGACTGCCACCTACTAAAAAGAATAATTTGTCACAGATAACATTTCTTTCTATTTCTCAAGGTTCTGTTCGTGTACTCTGGGAATTGTTCCCAGATAATTACTAAGTTGTTGAGACATTATTCTTTTTAAATTATCTCTTCTTTCAAGAATTATGTTTGCATCTTGTGTTGTAACCTTATTTGCCAAGTCATTTTTATTTGGTTACGGATTTTAATTCATGTGTCCGGGCCTTTCATGCCACTGCATTTCTTTCTGTCACATTTGTATCTGTGCATCCTCTTTGCCACCACGCAGATCCTCAAGTAGTTTTTTTAAGTAAAGTGTATGCTTTGTATACTTCCTGAAGATTTGCAAATTTGTTAAGATTTTTCTGTTATCTCTATATTAAAAAGACGCTTTACTGAGCTATAGAACTCATGAGTCTTGACTATTTCCCTTAAAAATTAACGCTATTCCCTTTTCTTTTGGCAATTAATGTTGCAGAGAAGATGAGTGACTCCAATCTGTGTTTCAAACATTATTTTCTCATAGATAACCTGGAGTGTCAGGTGTTGTTGGATAATGTTATTAGTTTGACCATTCACAGCCTGAATAGGGTAGGGAGGGAACTGGGGTCACACATGAGTCAGGATGTTGGGGACATTTATACATTTTCACAGAAGCTCTGTTTCCACTCTTTGCTGAAATTTTCATACCAGAGGCCAGAGTTTTTGCATTTAGTTTTTTGTTCAGCCTGGGTTCTATTGCTAGTACACGGGATGGGTATAGCTTTCTCTAGAATCTTCCCTGGGGCTTTCACCCACCAAATTGCAATACTTAGTTGTCATTGTAGACCTACCCCTCTACAGTGTCCCAAATTATCTCTAATTTGGGCATGCATTTTAATATATCAGGAGGAAGTAGCCAGGGAGGTAAAATCTTGGATGAGAGAAAACTTGGAGCTAGTGGTTTCACTGCTGGTCCTGCTCCAACATGTGCTGCAGTTAGTTCCAGTGGAAAAAGTGCCTCCGTGAGGAGCGGTCTTCATCTTTCTCAGGGCCTTTCTAGCCCTTTGAGAGTGGGGTTGAGGGTCTGGCCTCTTTCCCCATCTTAGGAAAGTGCTTCTCTGCCTCAGAACGAGTGCGCTGCTTCTGAGAAACTGGGTAGGTAGCAAGCTGCACTGCTGCAAGGTTTTCCAGTGCGCCCATGTTTGTTTTCCTGTCCTGCCCCTGTGGCCTCTGAATCTGTCCTGCCCATTGCCCGCCCTCACCTCTTGCCCTCATTCTTCATTGTTAGTGATTGCTGGTAAAATTTGTCAAGACTTGCTTTACTTTTTTGCCCCCTGCATTTTCCAGGGTGGGGAACCTGAGTTCCTCTGTGAGATCTTTTGATCTCGTTTCACCTTTACTTAACAGATCAGATAATCTTCCTTGTTTGTCAACAGCATGCTTTACTTTCAGCACTGAGGAAGTGTTTTTGGTATTTTACTTTTATGATTTTGTCTGTTTCTGGGAGAAGAACTTGTTACAGAAGAGGAAGAGTTCATCCACCTCGCACTAGTGGAGCCAAGCACTAGACACTGAGAATTGCAGCGGAGAAAGATCAGCTATTTATTACGAATTGTGCCACCGAGAAGAACGGGAAGCTAATGCTCAAAAGTCTAAACTCCCCGATGGCGTGTAGGTTACAGATTATACGGGGCAAAAAAACAAGACTCTGTGCTCAGGGATTTGGAGTCCTGCTTAGAGTTGATTGGTTGGTGGTCAGGTAAGGCTGATGAATCATTTCTTCAGCTCTGAGGCCTGTTCTGGTGTCCCTCTGGTGTCCAGTTTCATGGGAAAGTAGCCAGAGTTTTTTTCCACTTTATGGCACAGGAACCGAAACATAGCTTAGGTCAAGATGTTATCGTCAGCCGACCAGAGGTCTAGACCATGTGACCATTAGTCAGGTCTTCTGCTGACACCAGTGTTGGTTGATTATTGGGAGAAAGACTAGGTCTCTGAGGGGTATGTGTGTATGTATATATATATATATATATATAGAGAGAGAGAGAGAGAGAGAGAGAGAGAGAGAGAGAGATGTGATTTCTAGAGCTAGTATTTAAAAGTAAATTTAATCAAAGTCTTAAGGGCCCTCAGCTTCAGATTTGAGACTAGTTCTTCCATTGCCATCTTCCCTAGAATTTAAACGATTACAGAAAAACGCTCATAAATTGCACTTAATTTTCTTCCTAAGAATTGGAAAGATTACTCCGCAAATTATTTCTTTGGGTTCCTCTTAGCATGTGGCTTAGCTAATTCATTTTTCAATTAATTCTTATTAACTGTCTTTGGACTTGTCCCCCAAATTTGGGGATGCTCCTTTTTTATTCATTGGTAATTATTTTATTGGTAAGTACATAGTTTCAGTGGTAATAATAAAGTCACTTGAACAGGAGACAAACATGAAGTCAAAAGAATAAATGCTAGTTAATCATCAGAAAATCTGGCCATCGGGGCTGTCATGTGGACATTCAACATCACTCAGAGGTCAAATCTCAAAGAACTATGTCCTCTTATTAGTCCATGTGAAATAGATCCATAGCCCTTGGAATTTCAGAATTCCATATGTTACCACCATCTAACTAAACACGGTCTATTGGCACATAACTATGGCTTTTAAAGAAAACCAATGGGTTGTTGGTAAGGATTTTGTCTCCTTCCAAACCAATTACTTGTTTACAAATATTTGGTTTTGGATCACTTGGACTTTTTGTAGTCACAATATCACCTCTTTGGACATCATGAAAATGTTGACTATGGTCGAAATTTTGTTCTGCAAAAACAATATCTGAATTTTGAATTGTAGGCTCCACTGATGGCCCAGCACACATAACAGACAACATTACCAATGGATTCAAAAGCATAATGGGCTTGATAGTCTACTGACTAGAATAGCCAATAAGTCGAAAGGTTCTTCCCAGAACCCTGTGAAGCAGAGCTCCACATAGAGTCTGCCACCATTGTCCATAGGTCTGTACTAGAATACATTGAATTTTGAGCATAGCTGCAGGGCTTCCAGGAAAAAAAAAAAGCATCTAAAGTATGTCTCAAAGCATATATAGGTGACTTCTGGTTTTTGGATTTTCCTGGCCCCCAAGAAGCCCAGGAGGCTCACGACCAGGACTCTTTTGGG
The DNA here is from genome assembly GCA_004026545.1 of Mormoops blainvillei. Classification (NCBI taxonomy): domain Eukaryota; kingdom Metazoa; phylum Chordata; class Mammalia; order Chiroptera; family Mormoopidae; genus Mormoops; species Mormoops blainvillei. The sequence goes on along the minus strand of PVJD01001783.1, from coordinate 59,888 downwards.
ACTTTCTGGCTAGGGCCGCTCAGCAAGGAGGAGCTCCTTTTTTGAAGCCTGTCAACATCCGCCACGCTCTAACTACAATAGCTCTAGAGGGTGGGGTATTTGCCTGAGGGAAAGGAGAGTAAATGAAGTGAGTATGTGCAACCCTGCTTATCCCTAAGCTCCCTGGAGGCTGGCTGATGGCCAGCAAAGCAATCGAGTGTTGTGATTGGCCTCATTCCATGCTCCGAACATTCCAGGCCTCACCTCCTACTCACTTACAGACACAATTTATTCTGCAGAATATCCCTGGAAAAATATCTCCCATGCTTCCCTGTGCCCTTGAGGGAGCTATTGGGTGTCTTCCCCCATCCATCAGGTGATGAATATCCAAATCTTAAATATAGTGGGAAGATAAATCTGTTGCAAATAATCATATAATGCAAAAGCAAATATGAAAGATTTTTGGATTATCTTTGCTGTTGTACATTATCGTAAGCACAGATAATGAACTGACTCTAACACTGTTGACTTGTGCATTATATCAATAGTTCCCCATTCCCTATTCCTTAACTAAATCCCTCAGTGAAATGATTTCATGTACCAGCAGTCACATTTCAGCTGCTTTCGACTTGGCACTGTAGCTGTCTTTTTGAGTGTTATCTTTTAACCATTGCCACCAAATGAGATTTAGATTTTGAATATTATATATTTACATTATATTTTTAAAGCTTTTAAAACTTTTTAAATTAAAACATTTTTCAATTAAATTTATTGAGGTAATATTGGTTAATAATATTATGTAAGTTTTAGGTGTCCCATTTATAATACATCATCTGTATATTGCATCGTGTGCTCACCACCCAAAGGCTAGTCTTCCATCACCATATATTTGACCTCCCTTATACTCTTCATCCTACCCCACCCATGTTTTTTACTTTATGAAAATGTGTGCATGCTAATTTATCTTTAAGGAATTAAGAGTGGTGTCCTAGTTTAGAACATTTATGACATTTAGTAAACTGTTAGAGAAAACCGATGAGTGTAGCTTACTGTCTTCAAGTTACATCAGTTATTTAGTGAATTGAATGAGAATACATTAAGCTTATTTTTAGAATGTCCCTTCTTATCATATATTATCTATATCACAGAGATTTAACATTCCCACTAGTGTGGGAAGTGAACTTGTCACCTATCATTCCCTTTGCAGGGTCAGGTCTAATTGAAACTCAGAGAAGGCAGCAGGGACAACTAAAGAAAACTCCAAGTGATTCAAGTAACGGTATTTATAAACCTCTGAGTCAATAATGACTCAGCACTGAAGCACAGTGTTAAGGACACTGGTTAAAGCAACAGGGCTGTGAAATTAAAGCTGACACCACTTGTGGTTCTTATCTGTGGATATTTGAAATTATGAGTAAGCAAAACGCTTAGCACAACATCCCTTTCTCTCCAGGCTCATTTGTAAGCAAATTAAAACTCTTCTTCCCCAATATATATATTTTTAATAACACAAACAGAAAACAAAGGTATCTTGTGTAAGTTAATTTGAAATGAAAATGTGAAGTCTAATTAGATTTTTTAAAAACCGAGCTAGCATTCTTGAGTATTTAATACCGGATGCACTATAACCACATGCTGTTGTTCTTATAATACTCATCTTACAAATGATGAAACTGAGGTTTAGAGAAGTTAAAAGCTTGCTGAAAGTAACACAGCTAATAATTAATTTTCAGCCAAGATGCCAACTCAGATCTTTGCTCGGGCAGGCCAAAGTCCCTTGCACTGTGCTGTCTACTGTGGTGGAAAGAGGTAAGTGCCATGTCAAATAAGCCAGACTTCCAAACTTAACTCGGGTTCATAGGAAACTGTGTAAAATTTTAATTACTAAATGAAGGCAACAACATTAGAAATCATTTGAAATTCTTGGAGGAGAGAAGCATAGTGTAGATGAAGATATACTGGTATATCTTTGCTTTAATACCGGTAAAATGAAAACCTCCAATTTTCATTCATTTTTCTTTTGAATTTTGAAGACAGATTTAGGGCAACTTTGTCATATTTGCTATATGTTATCTTGTAATTTTCCTTTTAGGATGACATTATGATTTTCCCAGTAGAATATGTGGGGGACCAAGCATTCAGGCTTATGATATCAGCTGGCAGTGTGGGGACAGGCTCCGTCAGGGACTTTGCAAGGGTTAGGGGTCATCAGGCTCAGCAACGCCTTGTGAGGCAGCGCGCTCTTCCCGCCTCCCAGGGCAGGACTCTGCCTTACGCAGCCCCGTCCTCCAGAGCAAACCTGGCTCCTTGAATGAGCGGACCCATTGCATTGCCGGTCGAGACACCTTTGCAAAGAGTGGGAGGTGACTGCAGAAACATTGTATTATATTATATCTTTTTAGCATGGATAGTCCCTGGAGCTACAGAAAGGAAACCATAGAGAATGGGGGAGGGCCCACATATTTGAATTGACAGAGTAATACATCATATATCCATATATACTTTCAATTATTTGGGGGCCACAGAGTTGTCAGTATTTTATTTTTTAAGTAATAACATTGAAAAATACCCTGCTGTCTACTATCAGTTCATAAAAGAAAGGGCACTTTTAAACTAAAAAGAGGAAAAACACAGTACCAAGATAAGGTACAACCTTCTAAATGGAATAAATTTAGCTTCGCTGGAAAATCATTCTATTACACTTATATCTAATTTTTGCCTCAGTCTGATGGAAACAAGGCCATGGGTCAGCACTGCCTATAAACTGTTGCCAGATAGGCTCTAAGTGTGAAGCATTTGGAAGTGCAAGTCTCAGAGCTTTGGTTCACTCACCAGATCGGAGGGGAATCTTGGGAAAATGTGCTCCTCGGAAGAAGACCAGAGCACAGTCTTATACACATTGTGTGCTCAAAAAATGTTTGTTGTTGAAAATAAAGAGAAATGAATGTTTGCCAAGCACCAGGACTGAATCTAGAGGGTGAACAGTGGAGGGGACAGAGTCTCTAGGTCTCCCTTCCGGGTGCCCACCCTTCATTCTCCCACTGGTGTAAAGCACGGGGAGTGGGGAAGCTGCAGCATGAGGGTCAAAAACCTTCTATTCAGGAGCCAGACAGTATCTACCGAAGGCTCATGTTGGAAGGACCAGCCCAAGGCCATGCTGCATCAGCGGTGACTGAACATTCCTTCGGAGGGGACCCAGGGGCTCTCCATGCCACTCTTGGCCTCTGTGGGCCCCGGGATCCTTTTGCTGGGTTTACGTTGGCCCAAGGGAAAAGGTGCAGTGTGGTGAGATCACCAACTTTCAAGACAGGCAGGCCTGGTTGAAATGTTTATAATTAAACTTAGTATCTACAGACACTTTTTTCCTCAGATTAACTGCACCTGAGGGTCCATATCAAAACATAAACATGGCTAGCTGCAATGAACACAAGCACAGATAAAAACATGGAAGTTATATAATAAAAACAATTATTAAAATAAGGCACTATAAAATCAAGGTTCATGTTTTATTTTTTAAAAATTTTCTAATAACGTTTGTCACAAGATGGGTCTCTGGACCCCTGTGTTCATGGGAGACTGAGGCCAGAATTACACGTGTCCTCATTCGGTCTGGAAACCACAGGGCATTTTGGGTTCTCAAGAATGAGTGTCAACTCAGAGCAAGACCTCAGTAATCCCTCAAAATTTTGGGTATTTCTGTTTCCGTAGCACACAGTCACCCTGGTAAATGACCACATTTCCTTTGGGGAAAGACTGGGAGTAAGGTTTATGGTACTTGTGGCACTGGGTCCTTCCTCATAAGGATCTACGACATTTTATTAAGGTCCTTCTATATGTGGGAAAAAATTGAGGAAACTGGACACTAATTTTGAGATTTTTGGCTTGAATAAGTGGAAGGATGAGTAATATTGACTGAGATGGAAAGTGACCTAAATTTGAAGATGGCAGGGGGATCAGGGGTTCAGTTATGGGCACATTAATTTCGAGACACTGTTTGTCTAAACAGTATCTCAAGTGGAGTTGCTGAGTAGATGGGTAGCTGGATAAACCCACCTTTCAGGGGAGAGGTCCAGTGTCAAAGTATAATCTGGCAGTCATCAACCCATAGACGGTATTTAAAGGCATGAGATCCCAAGAGACAACTTGGGGAAGTAGGAGAGGTCCAAGAACCAGGCGCTGGGCTTGGAGAAGAGGATAAACTGCTAAAGGGGGAAGCCGGTGTGCAGCTCTGCACTCCAAGTGAAGAAAGTGTTTCCAAGTAGTTGAACAGTGATCAACTGTATCAAATGTTGCTGATACATCAAGTGGGTCCAGGAGGACTGAGCTTTGAACATTGAATTCAGCAACATGGAGATTATTAATGATCTGGGAATAGCATTCTGGGAGTAGTGGTGGGGGCAAAATCTGATTAGACTGTGGTGACAGATAATTGGAGGAGAAAATAGTGAGTACTGAATAATCAAATCGTTCAGGGAGTTTTGCTGCAGAGAATAGAGAAATGGGCAGTGGCTGAAGGAGGAAGTGGAGTCCAGATAGGACGTTTTTATGAGATGAGTTGATAAAGATCCAACTATGTTCGTATATGCTGCAAGTGACGTAACCAAAAGACAAGGCAAAGATTGATGGTGTCGGGCAGAGATGAGAACGTTCCTGGAGTGATGCGTTTGAATAGGTGAGGGGCTATTTAATTACAAATGTGAATCAAGCCATAAGCTCTAAACCGCAAAGATTTACCCTAACTTATCACTCTTATTCTTTTTCTTTTTTTGCTGCTTTTATACCTAGTTGATCATCATTGCCAAACCTTTGTAAAAGAAATGTGTCCTCATGAAACACGATGGAGGGGACCCCCATACAGTCTTATGTTTACATCGATGCAGACCTACTGTATCCTGGGACTTTACAGAATGAACTCTGAGAGTGCCATTGACCAGGGCCCTGGACAGGAAGAAGGGGACAATGACTGAATTTTAAGACCTAGAGAATATTTGGTTCCATGTCTCATGGCACGTTGGCAGCACTGTCTCCCTTCATATGCATTGAGCTTGCCCCCTGATATGCACAAAGCTTTTGTTTAAGAGAGGCCACAGTTCCCATCTTCCTTGTGAAGCATCGCTCGGGAGCCTTTAGCCAGCAGTCCCTGTCTTTCACTCTGGTCATTTGCCTTTTAGTACCCTTGATGTTTATTTATTTTCTGATCTTTCATCAGAATATTAATTTACTTTAACTAAATATTATGTATTTAACAATTATTTAATCCTTCAGTTATTCCATTTAGAAATCGAGACTCTGACAAGTAGCTTTTAGTTTAAGAAAATTAAAAAATCAAAACCTTTAAACACTAATAATTACAAGGTTTAATGCTCTTTTTCCTTTTATTTTTTCCAGGTCAAACATATTTTCAGCATTATCTGTAATATCATATAAATGTAGACTCTCAGTGGACATGAAGTTGAAATATTCCACTTGTTGCACAATAGGCCCCACAGTGCAGTTGTCTGAGGTTTAATGAAAGAGAAAGCGTATTAAATTCTGAAAACTCATCTCCCACTAGCTCTTGTCTGCTGTTATTCTGATTATTCAGTCTCTTTATGAATCTAATTTTGAGTTCAGTAGCCTCTAAATTCAAACCACAGTGCATTTTGTGCGTTGTGCTGAAGCAGCTGCTGGAGGCAGCACCCCTGGGCCCCACCGCGGACCATCTCAGGGAAGGAGAGCTGTCACGCCCCGGAGCTGGGCTTGCTGTCTGCCTGCTGTGCACGCCTGGTTGGTGCTGCCTGTCGAGATGCCAGTCTTCACCTCCAGGTGATGCCTTTGGTGACGGAAGCCTCATACCTTCTTCACTTCCTCCCCTGCAGGGCCCAGTACAGTGTCTGCCACGTAGAGGCACCCAAGGAGTATTTGTCAAAGGGATGAATACTTTGAATAATTAATAAACCACATAATCTGGTCATCCATTTCTGCCTGAAAGTAGCTTGCAGTTTAGAAGCTAGAAAGTTAATGTATTTAATTTTCAGCTTCACTGTAAATGAACCCTCTTGGTCATCCACTCCAATCCCCACCCAGCGCTTTGGACAGGATTATCTGCTCTGTATGTTTAGTGTCTTGGACCTGCTTGGTTTTTCTTTTTCTTTTTTTCTATGATTCTCGGTTTGAGTCAGGTTGCAAAGGTGTAAGATCTAGTTTAGTGTATCTATTTGTATCGCAAAAAGATTTTAGCAGGAACTATAATATTTTCTACTCTCTATCAGACTCTACTTTATGTGAACGTGGCCTGCTGTCCTTTGCTTCAAAGCCTTGGTAAACGACTACCCCTCTGCCTGGGATGCCTTCCCCCACCCATCCACCGAGAGGAGGCTGAGAGTGTTAGTATGGGAAGCTATTGTAAAAACCACAAGTTTAGCTTTAACCAGAAGTTTTGGTAGGTGGTTTTGATTCCACTTATCTCGTGTGTGACATTAGGCAAAATTCCTAACTTTCTGGATCTCAGTTATTTCCTTTGTAAAACACAGATAGAACTGTTCTTGATGGGCTATTGTGGGGATTTAATGAGATAAATACATAAATGTGGCACGGAAATGATAGCTGCTGTCACTACCGCTGTCATGCCTATCATCATCATCATCATCATTGTCCCTGTAGCGTTTTATGCACCCAGCACTCATCGCATTATATTGTCTTTGCTCCTTTCATGTAGCCTCTCTACACGACTGAGCCACTTGCTGACGGTAACCTTCTATTAATCATTACCTCTCTAGTATATAGCATCCAACACTGGACCTGCCACCTAAAATCAGCTCATTAATTGTGTTTTGAATGAATACAGAAATATAACCTACTTTTACTTAAGTATAAAGCTAGCTTTCAACCATGTATCTGAAAAAGTATCGTGCGAGTGATAGTGCTGAGTCTGGAAGATTGAAGAGAAGTGTACCAACCATAAATCTGGAGATTCCGTAGTATTCTATTGTTCGTAAGCTCTACATGCAACTACAGTAAATTGTAACGGCTTTAAACATTAATATAAAAGTAAACTAATGCTCAATTATAGTACTTGGAATGTTATTTTAAGTAATTGAAAATTTTAGTTGTTTTTGTTTTTTGACATTTTGTTGGATATGTCTTTTTTTTTTTGAGTTGGCTTTTTGATCAAGAAAGCAATCTGTAATCAAAATACTGCCTGAGAGACTGCAACTGCTTTAAACTTGTTTCGTTTTGTTATAAGGTTTTAAGGCACTAATTTTCTTGAGAAAAATGGAGTCTGCCTGACTTCCGTTGTGTTCAGAGTTATCATCAGTAGTGACCAGCTCTGAAAAACTTGAGGACAAGGAGGAAAACAGGAGTGATGCCGTTTTGGATCTCTGGCTCCGTGTGCCCCTCCCTGATCACTCACAACACCTCATCTTTTCCTTCCCGCCTGTGAAAGGCTAGAACCTGATACCTGAAGTCAGAGGCTGGGGGGATGGTATTCCCATCTGCTCTTTAGGTAATTGCAGTTGCTTTCATGGGAATTGTGAAGGTCCTGAAAATTTCGAAACTTCTAAGTTTTCAGAAGGTTTGGTGCTCTTTCCTGTATCCATTAGAGAAACCCAGATGTCTGGAAAGCCTAGGCTCAAATTTGCTTGGATAACATTTAAAAATTACACAGAGGTCCACTCGGACTTTGGAAGCCCAAGTACACAGTGACTTGAGAGGCCATAGTTAGCAGAAAGAACATGGGCTTTGGAATCAAGTAGATGTGCAGACTTAAACTCAGCTCTGCCTCTGAAGTATATTCATTTTTCTAAGCCTTCAAGCAGTATTTGTGTTTCTCTTTTTCTTTTTTGATTTTATTTTTTATTTTTTAAACTTCATTGTTGTTCAGTTACAGTTGTCCCAGTATTTCCCCCGTTGCTCTCCCCGCCCCACCTCCCCCTCCCCCTGTCCCACATATCCCCACCCTGTTGTCCATGTCCATGAGTCCTTTATACATGTTCCTCGACTGGACCCTTTCTCTTCTTATTGCCCTCCCCACTCCCCGCACCCCCCAACCCCCCGCCCCAGTCATTGTCAGTTTGTTCCGTATTTCCATGTCTCTGGTTCTGTTTTGCTCATTTGTTTGTTTTGTTCATTCGGTTCTACTTATAGGTCAGATCATATGGTAGCTGTCTTTTGCTACTGGCTTATTTCACTAGCATAGTAATCTCCAGTTCCACTCATGCTGTCTCAAAGAGTAGGGTTTCCTTCTTTCTTTCTGCTGTATAATATTTTATTGTGTAAATGTACCACAATTTTTTTATCCACTTGTTTACTGATGGGCACTTTGGCTGCTTCCAGCACTTGGCTATTGTAAATACTGCTGCTGTGAACACTGGGGTGCATAGTTTCTTTGGATTGGTGTTTCAGGATTCTTAGGGTATAATCCCAGTAGTGGAATCCCTGGGTCAAAAGGCAGTTCCATTTTTAGTTGTTTTTTAAATTTTCCTCATGCCAGGATTTTATTTAGTTTAACTACCTGATATGGTCCAGTTTTAGTTTTCTGAGGAAATTCCATACTGTTTTCCACGGTGGCTGCACCAGTCTGCATTCCCACCAACAGTGTACCAGGGTTCCCTTTTCTCCACAACCTCCCCAGCACTTGTTGTTTGTTGATTTGTTTATGATGGTCTATGACCAGTGTGAAGTGGTATCTTATTGCGGTTTTAATTTGCATCTCTCTGATGCCTAGTGGCGTCGTGCACTCTTTCATGTTTCTGGGCCCTTTATATGTCATTGGAGAATTGTCTGTTCAGGTCCTTTGCCCATTTTTAATTGGATAGGTTGTCTTCCTGGTTTTGAGTTATATGAGTTCTTTATACATTTTGGAGATCAAACCCTTGTGCAAAGTGTCATTGGCAAATATGTTTTCCCATAGGGTTGGTTCCCTTTTCATTTTGCTGATGTTTTCTTTAGCCATGCAGAAGCTTTTTCATTTGATGCCGGGGTCCAGCCTCGGTGGGTCTCAGGGCCCCCAAAGGAGAGATGGCTTGGCGAAGAAAAACGGAGACAGACACAAGGGTGAGAGGCAGGAGCTGAGGGGCAAGAGTGTGGGTCTGGACTGACTCTTTCAAGCTCAGGAACTTTATTTTTCATAAGGAAAGAACAAAGAACTGATGCATTGCGATTGGCATATCACAGTAGCAGGAACCGCTTCTATAACTATTCTAATTGAGGGTCATCCTGACCAGGAAGGCTGTTGGGACCTTCAAAGAGGTGTAAATATATGGGATGTTAAGTCTGAGCTGGGCCAAGAATGGAATGTCTGCCAGGTTTTAGTGAGCCGATAAACATTACAAAAAGTTTTAGTAGGCAGTGACCTTTTCTATAGGGAATTTGAAGTCTTTGTTATTTAGCTACCTCGGTGAATAGTTAACTCTCTGCCTGAGGGCATTTACGCCATTTGTATACATTCAGACTTCTCTGTATTTGTTCCCTTGTACTTAAATCATATTACCTAACTAATTTTCCCTGCCTTTTCACCCATATATCCCCATTTATCATTACCCCCATCCAGGGTATAGGAGGGGTAGTCATCATAATAATTCTAGGAGGTACTGTCCTATCAGGGGGAACTTTTAATAAAATTTTCCTCCATTTCCCTGGCAACTGGTCTGCCCATGATCTAATATTAACTTTCCAGACAGGGGAAGTGGGAAGCAGTGGAGTGGTCGGGGGCTTTTGTTCTACAATTAACAAATCCTTTTGAACAGTATCAGGGGAATTGTGCAGGTTTTTAGCAGTAAAGTACATGTAGAGGAAGTCAAGGCTGATACCAAAGATGAAATGCTAATTGCCCTGACTTATGATGTAAATGCTTCTCTTTCACCTCTGTAAACCCTTTTCCCGCCAAATCTATACCACACCTCCCAATACCCTCCCCCACTTAGCCCAGCATAAAGGGAATGCGGGGCTATTGTTCTGGGCTCAGAATTTGGAGTTTGTCTCCTCTGGGTCCGTGCACGTAAGTAAAGATTGTGCTCCTAACCCCTCAGTGTCTGGTCGTTTCATTTTTCCATAACATACAAACGCCAGAAAATTCCACCCCCAACCACCAATAGCAGTAGGCAAGCAAGGAGGGTTGACCAGGAGATCCAGCCATGACTGCGTCTGCCGTGCAGTTGCGCCTCATCCATCCTGTGTCAAAGGTCGGCTGTTGGTCGGCTCCCAACAATTTGATGTAGTCCCATTTGTTTATTCTTTCCTTTATGTCCCTTGCTCTAGGGAGATATATCAGTGAAAATATTGCTGTGTGGGATATCTGAAATTTTTCTGCCTATGTTTTCCTCTAGGACTTTATGGTGTCATGTCTTATATTTAAGTCTTTTATCCACCTCGAGTTTATTTTCCTGTATGGCATAAATTAGTGGTCTAGTTTCATTTTTTTGTATATAGCTGTCCAGATCTCCCAAAACCATTTATTGAAGAGGCTATTTTTACTCCATTTTATGCTCCTCTCCCTTTGTCAAATATTAATTGACCATGGAGAGATGGGTTTATTTCTAGGCTGTCGGTTCTGTTCCATTGATCTATGTATCTTATGCCAGTCCCAGACTGTTTAGACTATAGTGGCCTTGTAATATAGTTTAATATCAGGTATTGTGATCCTTTCTACTTTGTTCTTCTTTCCCAAAATTGCTGAGGCTATTCGGGGTTGTTTATGGTTCCATATACATTTTTGAAAGATTTGTTCTATATTTGTGAAATACGACATTAGTATTTTAATAAGAATTGCACTGAATCTATACATTGGTTTGGGTAATATGGACATTTTGATTACATTAATACTTCTAATCCATGAACACAGTATATGCTTCCATTTATTTGTGCCCTTCCTTACTTTCATTCTTCAGTGTTCTGTAGTTTTCTGAGTACAGGTCTTTTAACTCCTAGGTTAAGTTTATTCCTAGGTTCTCTATTTTTCTTGTTGCTGTAGTAAATGGGATTTTTTTTCTAGTTTCTCTCTCTGATAGTTCATTACTGGTGCACAAAAATGCCTTCAGTTTCTGAATATGGACTTTGTATCCTAATATTTTGCCAAATTCATTTATAAGGTTGAGTAGCTTTTTGGTGGAGTCTATAGGGTTTTCTATGTACACTCTCGTGTCATCAGCAAATAATGACAGTTTTACTTCCTCCTTTCCAATTTGGATGCCTTTTATTTCTTTTTCTTGTCTGATCACTGTGGTTAGAACTTCCAATACTATGTTGAATAGAAGTGGTGAAAGCAGATACCCTTGTCTTGTTCCTGATCTTATGGGGAAAGCTCTTAGTTTTTGCCTGTTCAATATGATATTGGCTGTAGGTTTCTCATATATGGCCTTTATTATGCTGAGGTATGCTCTCTCTAGTCCCACTTTGCTGAGTGTTTTTATCATAAATGGGTGCTGTATTTTATCAAATGTTTTTCTGTGTCTATTGATGTGATCATGTGATTTTTGTCTTTCCTTTTGCTTATGTGATGTATTACATTTATTGATTTGCAGTTACTGTATCATCCTTGCATCCCTGGGATGAATCCCACTTGATCATGGTGTATGATTTTTTTAAAGTATATTTTACTGATTACACTATTACAGTTGTCCCATATTTTTTCTCCCCTTTTTTCCCCTCCTCCCTGCACCTCCCTTCCCACCAGCATCCCCGCCCCCTCAGTTCATGTCCATGGGTCATATATACAGGTTCTTTGGCTTCTCCATTTCCTATACTATTCTTAACCGCCCCCTGTCTATTTTGTGCCTACGAATTATACTTCTTATTCCCTGTACTTTTCCCCCCATTCTCTGCCTACCCCATCCTGCTAATAACCTTCCACGTCATCTCCATTTCTGTGATGCTGTTCTTGTTCTAGCAGTTTACTTAGTTTGTTTTTTTTCTTTAGATTCAGTTGTTGATAGTTATGAGTTTGTTTTCATTTTACTGCTCATAGTTTCAATCTTTTTCTTTTTCTTACAAAAGTTCCTTTAACATTTCATGTAATAAGGGCTTGGAGATGACGAACTCTTTTACTTTATCTGGGAAGTACTTTATCTGCCCTTCCATTCTAAATGATAGCTTTACCAGATAGAGTAATCTTGGATGTAGGTCCTTGCTTTTCATGACTTTGAGTACTTCTTTCTAACTCTGTCTTGCCTATAAGGTTTCTTTTTGAGAAATCAGCTGAGAGTCTTATGGGATCTCCTTTGTAGGTAACTGTCTCCTTTTCTTTTGCTGCTTTTAAGATTCTCTCCTTATCTTTAATCTTGTGTAATGTAATGATGATGTGCCTTGGTGTGTGCTCCCTTGTGTCCAACTTCTTTGGGACTCTCTAAGCTTCTTGGACTTCCTGGAAGTCTATTTTCTTTGCCAGATTGGGGAAGTTCTCCTTCATTATTTTTTCAAATAAGTTTTCAGTTTCTTGGTCGTCGTCTTCTCCTTCTGGCACCCCTGTGATTCAGATGTTGGAATGTTTAAAGTTGTCCCAGAGGTTCCTAAGCCTCTCCTCATTTTTCTCAGTCCTCGTTTCTTCATTCTGTTCCAGTTGAATGTTTATTTCATCCTTCTGCTCCAAATTGTTGATTTGAGTCCCAGTTTCCTTCCCTTCACTGTTGGCTCCCTGTATATTTTTCTTTATTTCACTTTGCATAGCCTTCACTTTTTCCTCTATTTTGTGACTATACTCAACCATTTCTGTGAGCATCCAGATTACCAGTGTTTTGAACTCTGCATCTGTTAGGTTGGCTATCTCTTCATCGCTTAGTTCTATTTTTGGAGCTTTGATCTGTTTTTTCATTTGGGCCATATTTTTTTGTTTCTGGCTCACCTGTTATGTTGTGAGGGATGGAGCCTTAGGTATTTGCCAGGGTGGGGCAACCCACTTGCTACTTTGTGGCACTGTCTTTGGGAGAGGGGTCTGATATGGAACAATATTGCTTGGTCGGTTCTCACGGCTTTCAGTCACTTCCACCACTACCCACAGATAAGCTGGGTCCTTTTAGTGCTGGTTCCTGGTTGAGTTGGTTGTGTATGTTCTAGGACTCTGTGGGCTTCTCCAGAGGACTCTCCCATGAGTCTGGGAGTTTCTCCTTCTGCCACAATCCCTACAGGTTTTACAACCAGAGGTTTTGAGGCTTTCTTTCCCTAGCGCTGGAGTCCTGGGTTGTGCGGTCTGTCTTGCTCCCCTGTTGTTCTTCCCAGTTGACCCACCTGCAAATGTGGGACCACCAGCCGCTGTCTCAACCACCCGGTCCTCCAGCCACCATTTACCATGTCCTTCTCCACTCTGGTTTCTCATCTCCATCTCCACCCCTCCTACCAGTCTGGATGAATGTTCCTTGTTTAACTCCTTGGTTGTTGGACTTCCATACAGTTCAATTTCTGGCAGTTCTAGTAGTATTTTGTTTTCAAATTTGTTGTCTTTCTTTTGGTTGTGTGAGGAGACAAAGTGTATCTACCTATGCCTCCATCTTGGCCAGAAGTCTTGGTGTATGATCTTTTTAATGTATCACTGGATCCAGATTGACAATATTTTGTGGAGGATTTTAGGATCTATGGTCATCAGCGATAATGGCTTGGAGTTTTCTTTTGTTGTTGTGTCCACACCTAATTTTGGAATTGGAATAATACTGGCCTCAGTAAAAGAGTTTGGGAATCTTTCCTGTTCTTGAATTTTTTGGAATAGTTTGAGAAGGATAGAGGTTAGCTCTTCCCTAAATGTTTGGTGAAATTCACCTGTGAAGCTGCCCGGTCCAGAGTTTAGTGAGCCAGGGGTTTTTTCATTATTGCTTCAATTTCATTAGCCGTTATTGATCTATTCAGGGCTTCTGCTTCTTCTCGATTCAGTTTTAGAAGATTATGTTTCTAGGAATTTGTCCATTTCACCTAGGTTGTCAAATTTCTTGGCTTATAGCTGTTTATAGTTATTTCTGACAATCCTTTGTATTTCTGTGGTATTGCTGTAATTTCTCCTCTTTCATTTCTGGTTTTATTTATTGGGGTCCTCTCTCTTGTTTTCTTGATGAATCTGGTTAAAGGCTTGTCAAATTTCTTTATCTTTTCAAAGAACCAGCTCCTGGATTTATTGATCCTTTGAATTGTTTTTAGTCTCAATGTCATTTAGTTCTGCTCTGACCTTGATTATTTCTTTCCTTCTACTTGATCTGGGCTTTGTTTGTCGTTCCTCTAGTTCTTGTAGAGGTAGGGTTAGGTTATTTATTTGAAATCTTTCTATCTTTTTAGGTAGGCCTGTATTACTATGGACTTCCTCTCAGGACTACCTTCTCTGTGTCCCATCGGTTATGGTCTGTTTTATGTTCGTTTTCATTTGTTTCCAGGAACTTTTTTATTTCTTCTTTGAACTTATTGTTGACCCATTCATTGTTTAATAGCATGTTGTCCAGTCTTCACAAATTTGCATGGTGTTCAGTTTTTTTCCTTGAGGTTGGTTTCTAGCTTCAAGCCATTGTGATTCAAGAAAATGCTTCAAATAATTTAAGTTTTCGTGATTTTGTTGATGCTTGTTTTGTGTCCTATCATGTGGTCTATCTTTGAAAATATTCCATGTGCATTTGAAAAGAATGTATATTTTGCTTCTGGGGTGAAAGGTTCTGTATATATCAATTAAGTCCATTTGCTCTAGTGCATCATTCAATGCCTCAATATCCTTGTTGATCCTTGTTTGGAAGATCTACCCATTGTTGATAGTGTGGTGTTAAAATCCCTTGCTCTAAGTGTGTTTCTGTCTGTATGTTTCTTTAAATCCTCCAAGATTTTCCTTATATATTTGGGTGCTCCCTTCTTGGGTGCATATGTGTGTATAATGGTCATGTATTCTTGATGGATTCTTCCCATAAGTATTATAAAGAGTCCTTCTCTGTCTGTTTTTATGGGCTTTGTTTGAAATCTGTTTTGTCTAAGTATTGCTACCCCAGCTTTTTTTTCATGTCCATTTATTTGGAATGTTTTTTTCCATCTCTTTGCTTTTAGTCTGTGTAGAACTTTTGTTCTGAGGTGGGTCTCTTGTAGACCACATATACATGGGCCATGTTTTCTTATCCATTCAGCTACCCTTTGTCTTTTGATTGGAGCATTAATCCATTTACTTTTAAGGTTACTATTGATAGGTACTTATTCATTGTCATTTTTTCTCTTTATACCTGTGTTCCTCTGTCTGTCTGTCTGTCTGTCTGTCTGTCTCTCTCTTTATTCATTTTCTTAAAACAGTCCATTTAGCATGCCTTGCAATGCTGGTTTGGTGGAGATGTATTCTTTTAGCCTTCTTTTGTCTGGGAAACTTCTTATTTCACTTTCCATTTTAAATGAGAGCCTGGCTGGGTAGAGTAGTTTTGGTTGCAGGCCTTTGCTTTTAATTACTTGAAATATTTCTTGTCATTCCCTTCTGGGTTGCAGTATTTCTGTTGAGAAGTCAACTACTAGCCTTATTGGTGTCCCCTTGTGTGTTATTTCCAAAGAGATTCTCTCTTTGTCTTGGAATTTTTCCATTTTAATTATGATATGTCTTGGAGTGGGTCTCTTTTGGATCATCTTGATTAGGACCCTCTGTTCCTCCTGTACTTGTGTGACTTTCTGTCATCAAGTTATGGAAGGTTTCTGTCATTACTTTTCAAACAGGTTTTCTATCCCTTGCTCCTCTTCTTCTCCTTCTAGTTATCCCTATTATGTGGCTATCATTATGTTTCATGTTGTCCTACAGGTCCCTTTACCCTTTTTTGTTCTTTTTGAATCTTTTTTCCTTTTCTTGCTCTTTCTGGGAGTTCTTTTTTTTTTCTACCTTATCCTCCAGGTTGGTGTTTTCATCCTCTGCTTTCTATAGCCTGCTTTTAATTCCATTTACTGTGTTCTTCATTTCAGGTATTATGTTCTTTGTTTCCTCGGCTCTTATTGATGGCTGCTATGTTCTTTTTCATCCTGGTGTAGTTCGCAGTAAGTTCCTTATAGCTTCTGTGGAATTCTTTGTAGTTCTCACGGAGCTCCTTGAGCTTCCTTATAAACATTATTGTGAACTCTATGTCTAATAGTTTGCTTGCCTCAATTTAGTTTAGCTATCTTTATGGGGATTCCTCCTTTCGTTTTGATTCGGGATTGTTTCTTTGTCTCCACATTTTAGGTGATATTTCTTGTTTGTTTCTGCACATTATATTGATCTGCTTTGATTCTCTGTTTTTGTGGCATGACCTTCTGTGGTAGGAGACCTGTGGGACTCAGTGATGCAGTCTCCTTGTTCTTTTGAGCTTGATGCTCTTGGGTTGCCCTTGTGCCATGTATGTGGTCTCTCTGGTTGTAATTGGGTTTTGGTTGTTGTTATTTTATTCTTTTGTGGGTCCTTTATTCCAGCTGGGTGACTGAGAGTCACTCTGCCCACTGCACCTTGTGTACTGTTGTACAGGTGTTGCTATAACAAAACGAAATAACCCAGGAAACAAACCCACACCCACAAAAATAGCCCCCACTCCCAACCACACTATCAAGAGCAAATAATCCAATATTTGTAAAGGTGTAAAGAGATTAAGACTATTATAAAAAAGGGAAAAAGTGAGATGACTAACTGCAAGAAAAGTGATTTTGCGAGGGTGGAGGGAGGAGCAATAATAAGAGGAGGGAATAGAGACAAGGTAAAGAGGGAAAGAAAATAAAATTTACATCATAAATAAAAAAGTGAAGAGGGAAGGTGGAATAGAGTAAGAGAAGGGAAGCATATAGTATTAGGTTTACACTGAAATTAATATATAAATGTCTAGTGAAAGAAAACAACAAAGAATATATATATATTCTAATTGGAGAAGAAGATCCATCACAGCAATATCAGGAGCACATGAGCTAAGATTTTTATTGGTGGGATGGGAATAAGAAGGAAAAAAGGAAGAAAGAAAAGCTTCAGAGATGTCTAAATAAAAGCAAAGTTATTTTATGAGGATAGAGGGAGGAGGAACACTGAGTGAGGAATGAAAACCAGGCTGAGACAGTGAAAAATTAATATTTAAAACAAATAAAAAAAAGAAAGTGCAAAAGGAAGATGAAATGGAGAAGGACATGGAATGGTAAAATTAGAGAGTTAAAATACAAAAATAGTGACTATCTCGAAATAAGATTAAAGAAATGCAACAATAACCACCTCATCCACAACCAATGAGCAAAGGTTGATAATGGTGGAGAGAGAATATATTTTCAGAATGGAAAAAAGAATGTGAGATGGCTAATGACAATTACGAATGGTTTTGAGAGGCTGGAGGGGTGAAAAATAGTAAGAGTGTGGAACAGAAACAAGTTGTGGCAAGACAGAAAATAGAATTTAAAACTAAGAAGAGGAAGGAAGAAGGTAAAATGGAGTAGGAGGAGGGAAGAGTAAAATATGAGATTTGAAATGAACCAGAATATAAAACCTGGTGACATATTAGGTCCAGACTTGAAGGATATGAAATGAATGTTGCAAAGCTAAGCAGGAAAAGGAGAGCACATTGCGGTGCCTGTCTCTGTTCTCTCTGCTCTGCTGGGTGCAGTGGATCCGGGCACAAGGAACTGTGCAGCTCATAGTGTCTGGCAGGGCTTTTTCTTCTTTCCCCTGCAGAAATATGTGCTGCAGGATACCCCTGAGCCTGGACTCACTAATCTGCAGAGCCCGCAATCCCACGGGTGGGGCTTGGGCTTACCTGTCTGTGAGGGACCCTGGGTACAGTAAATCTCAGGTGTTGGCTACGGTAAGTCTCAGGTGCTCAGCTGCTGCATTCCAGTCCTGAGCCTGAGGCTCTCTCGCAGGAAGTTCTGGCCCCAATTCTATGCTCTCAACAGACCCCTGCTTGCAAGTTGTGCTGGGTCAGGTCCTACTGCTCCTTCAGTGTACTCTACCCCTCGCCTCTGTACCTGTGCACAGGTGTGTGAGTCCCAGGTCCCTGCCAAGTCCAGGTCATGCCTCAGCTCTCCTTTTAAAAGAGTTTCTGTGTAGTCTCCATGCTCTAGCACTGGTCCCTGGTGGGAGCGGGGGCTGTTCTCCACATGCTCCCCCTCCCCCAAAAATCACTCAGTCTCTCATGGTCAGGGTTGGTCACCACCTTTTGGAGCCTCAGACAGTTTTAGATAAAGTTTCTTTCTGGATCTTGCTGGATGGTTTTGGGAAGAGCCCTGTAGCTATAACACCAGGCAGTGGTGGAGTGCTGACCCTACTCCCTCCAGAACCCTTCAGCCTCAGGCCAGCCTGCTCCCACAGCACTGTTTGTGGGGCCTGCATGTCCCAGGCCTTCTCTCTCCACTCCGGTAGCTTGTGGTTACTGAGCTGGTCCACTGCCACCCCAGCTCTGTGTAGCCAGAAGTGCTGGGCTGGGCTGGGCTGGGCTGAGCAGCTGGCTTGCTTAGAAAGCCCTGGCCACCAGCGCCTGGGCATCCTGCAGTTAGGCAGGTTCTTGCCCACTGCTGTGCATTCCCCACACCTTCATCCGCATATGTGCTCACTCACAGTTGCTCTCACTCACTCTCCACTCCGTGGCTTGACTGCTAGTCCAGTCTGTATCTGGGAGCAAGTGGATGGAGCTGCCAGTTCCGCTACTCTGCCGCCATCTTGGATCTCTTGTTTTCATTTTTTCTAAAGCTTCATTTCCTGATCCAGGTAATTGTATCTAGGTAATTATAATATCTACTTGTAAGGGGACCTGATGATGAATAAATAGGATAATATCCATTAAGCATGGTGTATAGTTCCTGGCCTATTGTTCAATTAAAACATAAAAGGAAGGGGTTTGGGTTGGGTTGGAGAGGGAAGAAAACTGGAAAGGGAATTTATAGATTGAAAGAAACTTAGCACATCAATCAGTTGCAATATATGGAGTTTATATGAATCCTCATTCATACTACAGGAAAATATGTTGGGAAGTTTAAATACTGAGTGGACATTTGAAGATATTAAGGAATTATTAAATTGTTAGCTGTAATAATTATATTGCTATGTGTAAAAAATGAGTTTCTGGCTCTTAGAAATACATACTAAACTCTATATGAATAAAACAAAAAATTGCCTGTAAACACTGCCATGATAAAATAGTTGTAGCTATACATTGCTCTTTTAAAAATTCAAGCACGCGCACACACACACACACACACACACACATTTGGCAATTTGACAAAGAAATAAAATATTACCATACAAGAGCACTGGGATAGATTAAATGACAGGCAGGGTTCAGGCACATCTGCTCTGTCCTGCTCTTACTAGTATAATAACCAGGTGGGCAACAAAGAACAGCATTGTCCCATGACATTCATTTCATTGTAGGTATTTTGATGTTTTTTATATATTAGGAGTGCTTCATTTCTGACATTATAAAATGAACGTAAACAACGCTTAGATAATATGATTCACATTAAAATTTAAAAAATGGCAATTTTTCTTTTATATCTCTAGATTTGTTTAAGACCATCCTGAGCAGTCAAAAACTAAATAAATTTTCAAAGCTGCTCTCCTGTGGAAGTCATGATCTGATTGATTCTCCACAACCAGAATAAAAGAAATAATTTGGATGGTGTGTGTGTGTCGCGTGCCATCGCGTCAGCTCCGACTCCTGGTGACTATGCGCATGAGCAGTGTTCACAGGGGCCTGCTCCCAGGTGCCCTGCTCTATCCCTTCGCAGCAGTTCACACAGCACCCCCCCCCCCCAATAATGTTCTCCCGGCTCCGTTTCTGCCTCCCGCAGTGCTCCCCCTCTGTCTCCATTGCTAAATATTGCTAGATGTCCCGTTACTAAACATTGTCTGACTGCTATTAGCTGGGTTCTGTCTGACCTTGCCCTTTATCCCATTCGACGCCAATCTTGGGTAATCTCACTCACTCCCATGACTTCAGCCTTGAAGTTTCCCACACCTATAAAAACCAACCTGCCACTCAGACCTCTTGCCTCAGATTTAGGCTCAGCAAGATTTATTTTGTTACTACTCTGTGCCAGACACCATGATAGCGCTGAGGTTTCAGAGACAAAGGAAACATGGACAAGCCTGGTTGTTGCTAAAGAAGCTCTTTCATAATAAATGGTACCTTACTTTTTTAGTTCTAATTTTTGGTTTGAGTTCTAACTATGACTTAGTTCTACTCATAGTCTAATACCATTCATTCTTTTCTTGGCTTCTATAATGTCAAAATAGCTCTTTTAAACCAGATTTACAACTCCTCAGCATCCCAGGCTGTTCATGGGTAGGTACCCTCTTCTCCTCCAGTTACGCCATCTCATTTCCCTGGTGTTCCACCCAGTACCAGCTCCATTCGACTGACTTCTGAATCTTTATTTATAGCCCTGACCTCTCCTTGAAACTCCAGAAATTGACACTTATTTGCCAAGTTGTCATCTCCGATTGGATGCTATAGCTATCTTAAATTTAACATGACCCAATAGGAATTCCCATTTTCCTCTCTCAAATCCACTCCTTTCTCAGTAAACACTACCACCATCCACCCATCACACATGCCGAACTCGCAGCAGCGTCCTTTGATACCATTTTGCTCTTGTTCTCCATGTCTAATCCACCGACTCCTTTTTAGACTCCACAAAGAAACATACCCCAATTCCATCTGTTTTTGTCCATCTCCTCTGCCATCACACTAGTCTCCCCTATCTCTCCCATGAGGACTGCTGAAAGAGTTCTCCGACTTTTTACTTGTACTCTTTTCTACCTTCCACATAATAGTCAGTGATCACTTAGAAATACACACTTGCTTGCCTAAAACTATGCAGTGACTTCACAGTCCTTAAAATAAAACCCAAACATGTTGCCCGAGGTCACATAGCCTTTGAATTCTAGTCTGAGTCAACCTATTAAAACTAATCAATTATCCCTCACATTCATGCTGCTACTTACTGGGCGTACTGGCCTTCATTCCATTTCTCGAGCTGGCAAAGCATTTTCCATCGTAGCACCAGTTGTTCCCTTTGCTTAGAATGCTTTACCCCCAATCATAGAGTGATGGATTTTTCTTGTCTTTAGGTTTTGCTCAGAGAGGTCTTTTGGAGCCACGCAACTTAAAGCAGGCATTGGACACTCTTATGTCATCCTATTTTCATTTTTGCACAGTTCCTAACACTATTTTCTATTTTTCTTGCTTACTTATTGACTTGTCCAGTTACCACTTATCTGCCTCTGTCAGATGTTCTGTGAGAGCAGAGATCTTGTCTCCTTGGCTCATCGCTATGTTCCTGGACCTTAGGACAGCATCTGGCACTTAAAAGGTACTTAAAAACATGTTTGAATAAATGAATAAAATGTCTCTAGGCCCCCAAATTTCTAATTTAATCTATAAACAACTACCAGAGCGAACTCACAAACATTTATCTCACCAAGTCACACCCTACTGACAATACTCCAGAGGCTCCATATTACCAACAGACTATGATCCAAATTGCTGGGTGCAGCACAGAAGAACCCCTGTGGTCTGATCTCTGCTTGCCTCTCCAACCTCATTTCTCATCTAATGCCTAATACCTGCAAGATGCCTAATGACTGACATGGTCCAGACGCCACACTGTTTCATGCCTCTGGGTCTTTGATCCATTTCTTCGTCATGCCTGGACTGCCCTTTCTTTCCGTTACTCCTTCCTCTCCAACCTCCCTTATTTACTCAGTTTTTAAGATACAATTCAAGTCAGGAAGCTGTTCTCATCACCCCATCACCCCAAACTCCAACCTTTTCCTCTATAAATTATACTCGCCTCCATCACGGCTGCTGCAATTGTTTACTATTTCCATTTTCTTTCATGCCTGTCTCTTCGCTTGAACACTAAACTCCATGAGGGCTGGCATAGGGTTCTATGTCTTATCATATTACATATCATAATGTTACTTATCTTCATAGTGCTATATATCATTTTATTTCCAGACGTGACTCATGGCGGACACTTGCTCAAGTGTTGGTTGACTGACTCACTAAATGTATGGATCAGTTTTTTGTACCTGCCATAAAAATGCAAGGAAACTTGAGAACCCTTGCCATCCAGTGCCATGGGGTTGACAGGTGCTACTCATTATACTGTGTTTACTGTGGCTTCGGCCCCACTGCATGATCACTCAGGTTAATGCAGATGGATGTCTTTAAACTCTTAGGAAAAATGTGCACTAGGAGAAAGAACACAGGCAATATATCACCTAAAACTAATTCTTAGATCATCACAGGGCAAATCAATGGGTCTGATAAGAATATAAAAATTTTAAGGAAAAGTTGATTAAAGAAGGCTTCATGAATGATCGATTATGAAATGTAATAGGTGTGGGAGAGAATTTTACTGATATTTAAGTAAACGCCAACAAAACAAGCTGCAATTAGGCATTTTCCATGGCAAATAAATCATCACCAAGGTATTTGTTCTGATTCATAATTACATAAATATGGTATATGCAACTCTGAAATACTGTAAGTGCTCGTGTTAGTTCATGTGACTCATTGATCAGAATCTGGCATTTGGACACTTTAGTTTTTATCATGAGAGTTGCAAGTCCTGCCACGTAAAGGTTAATGTACTATTACCTCCTTTACCTGGGCCCCTCCCTTCCTCAGTCTACTGCTCTTTGGTTTCCAGTTATGTCTGCTTTTACTTTAACCTTTTCATAAAGTCTCCAGTGTTTTTTTGGTGAAGATATCCAATGGCCCCAGCTTACTTGACTCTTTGCGGGTATTTAATTCATTGATTCAGTGGATATTAATTTATCATCCACTATGGGTTAGCATTAGGCACAGATTTGGTGCATTTAATTAAAAAAATAAAGGAAAGACTTCTCCCACCAACACCCAAAACCCAAAACCAAACCAACAAAAGCCCCAAACAAACAAAAACCAAACGAAATGACAACAAAAAACAGACTTGATTCCTGACCTCAAATATTCTTTTATCTCATAGGAAAATAGATATTAAATAACTAAGCACAGAGATAAACATTTACTTAACTTATGATGAGTGTAATGAAAGAAAAAATTATGTGGCGTTCTGAGAATTGAAACCCAATTTAAATCAGGAGTCAGGGCAGCATACCTAAGAAGGAGACCTGAGAATAAGGGAGAAACCAAGTCCAAATGAGGAGAGAAAAATGAAAGTTTAGAAGATGTGTTTGACTGACCAACGCATGAAGGGTATGAATCCTGTTTGGTGGATCGCGTACCCCCCACAGCAGATGAAGAGGAGGAATTGTCAGCTTTCACCAAGAAACCCAACACTCATGGTGATAAACATGTTACAGCCCAAGACGAACTATTCCCCTGTAGCCATATCTTAAAGAAGATAAGGGAGAGACTAGTTTGCAACATTTTCTTCATTTTGAGGTAGTTCAGAAAAAAGAAGAGAGAACCAAGTTGCTTGAGCATATACATAGGGAATGCGAAATTTATTGTGTAGATATTCCAGCAGAAGAAAGAGAAAAGAAGATGGCTCCCTGTCAAGATGCTGATTCTGCTACATTCTACCCAACACGTCAGAGACTTTCTGGGAAGTTGGTTTTCCTTCTGACATCTTGGAGAAATCTCGTAGAGGCACAGGCATTCCCTTAAGCCCTAATGGTACATGTATGTAAGATACACCCAGGCCCTCAGCAATGGGGAAGATTAAATAAACCACTGGTTGAGATTGTTTTATGTGTCTAGGACGGCAAGCAATAAGCATGAAAGAGAAACTGATAGCTTTTTGCAGAAATGAAACTTCCTTTTTGTGGTTAGCACATGTGATTAAAACAAAAACTGCAAAGTGTATTCTCTACCCTGTTTGGGCTTTTCTGGATCAGAGGTACCTCATGCCTTATATAGAAATAGAGAAAAGATCTTTTTCTTTCTTTCTTTTTAAAAATTAAAATGAAATTTTTTCCCTAAGGCAGTAGTTCTCAACCTTGTCTACACATCAAACTTACCCGGGACACTCTGAGAACTTCATGTATCTTGGAAGCTCTTCGGGAGCCCTTGCCCAGTGGGTCTGGGATGGACTTAGGGACCGGTAGTCAGAAGCTTCCCAAGTGACTCTGACACACTGCCAAATTTGAGGACTGCTATAGCAAGTCTTTATTGCCTTTATTGCCTCTTTTTTCTTTTTACAACAATCTTTTTTTTCCTGAGAATTAAATGAACATTGAAAAAAATAATTGAAATTATTTTATTCCTTAAAATAAAAAGGAGGAGGCTAGCAAACTTCCAGCAGAATGTTCGTCATCTTTTCATCCTCCCTGTACTGTGGGTGATGATGAATGACCGTTCCGCAGTCTCTAGCAGGCAAGTCTCTCTCCGGCTGCGGGACTTAGCAGGGTTTTCCAAATACTCTCACCGACCACAACTTCTCTGTGACTCTACATGTGTACAGCACAGTTGCGTAGCTAGTATTCTTTCTCTTTGGCAGACTGCATGTTTCCATTAGGCCTTCCAAAAATAGGGACCCTGGAACCACGCTAGTTTCTCCCACTTGCCTTACTTCCTCTCGCTTCGCTCTCACAGATGCTGATATAGATATACAACCCTTTATCTGAAACCCTTGGGGCCAGATGTGTTTTGGAATTCAGAATGTCTTAGATACTGAAAGGTAGACTCTATTGCACCCTGTAATCAAGGATTTTCATGTTTCCACAGCAAACTCACAACTACTCCCAGGAGATGGGATGAGCTAAAGACTACAAGCAGCTTCGCATCTGTGCAGTCCAGGTTTTGCCGCTAGATGACATTGCTAAAAACTGTTTGAAGAAAAGCCTTCAAAATTTTAGAGCTCCCTGGATTTTGGAATAAGGGATGGAGGACCTGTGGCAGTAACATTATTTAAACATGTTTTGCAAAACTGCTTTCTCACTGACTTGATTTAGTTTTTCTCATTGCTTATAATAGAAACATAGTAACATGAAGTTAAATAGATTTCCATGTCAGTTGCTTTCTGAGTGTTAATACTTTCCATTTGGTCAGAAATGGAAACCCCAGAAAACCCTAGAGTTTGGTGGGGCGGGGGAGGGATTGGAGAGTACAACAAAAATAGGTTAAACAGACATTGAACCTAAACAGCTGACTTAAACCTCAGGCGGACCATTTTGGTTTTGCTTATGGCAAGTCATTAATTATCCTAATAACTCTCTCTTCTTCAGCCTGAAGACATCTCTTCTCCCCCTAATTTTGTGTTACATAGTTTCCACAGTTGCACTGACTAAATTTCTGTTGTATTGGCTTCCTCATATCTGTCAGGACATGAGGCCACAGGTTCCTGGGCGGTGGGGAGGGATGCTGGAGAGACTGAACTGTTAAATATCATGTGATCTCACTATTTTCACAGGCTGGCGAAGCCCAAGGGAAATTTGAATTGTGTGCATTTATTTCCCTATTAGATTAGCTGTTCTTTAAGAGCAGCTTTTCTTCCTGTATACTCCTTAGAACATGCCGCATAGTTGGTGGGCGGTAAAAAAAAAAAAAATCCGACTTTTTTTCTTAATAGCTGATTGTAGAATTTCTCTTGGGAATGAGTGGTTTAAAAAAAAAGAAGTACCTTGGAGCATTTGGGTATGAAAAAATAGGCTCGCCACAGGATTCAGAAGTTTGGGGGCAGAACAAATGGATTAAAAATAATTGGTGGTGGCGGGAGGGGACAGAAAAGAGAGAACGGCTGAGCAACATGGGAAATCGGCCGAAAGACTTTCTTTACGCAACAGGCCTACGAACCAATCGTAATTGCTACAGGTCAGCAGTGCAAATCCCATCTATTTCTTAACTTGTATTAACTTTCTATAAAAACCTAGTACGCAAAGGTTTTGTGTGCACATTTCTTATTTGTTTGTGTGTAAAACTAAGGAAGGTAGTTCAAGAACTCAGGTGGCAATAAAGAAAAAGTCGCAAGATGCTGAAGCAAGAGGTGGTCATTGGAATTTAAGTCCCAGTGGAATACACAGAGATCTTGGAGAGGGAATTGGACTTTCAACAGTGTGGTGACCAAGTACAGTCGTGCCTAGCTTTTAAGAGGCAGGATGACCCTGGATGTCATTTAGGTTAAGCAGTCAAAGCTCAACATGACATTTAAAAATTATAAATGCTAGACTTGTAGCATTTTCCAGTCATCTGCGTAGTGAAAAGAGTCCTGGAGAAGAGTTTAGAAGTTCTGGGTTTGAATTCTGTTTTTATTCCCCCTTCAACTTCCAGTATCTTTATCTATCAGGGCAGTTCTCAAAGTACTTCAGGCTTGAACTTTAGGTTCTTTAAACTACTTCAATATCTGCAAATGTGAGAATGCAATAACTGGGAAACTGTAATTAGAGATTATACCAACAAATTTACTCAATACCAGTGTAACTACACAAAATTATTCATACAACATTTGGACTTTATGGAACTTGGCCTTATTATAAGAAGGTTAAGATTCTCTTTGCTTCTAAGTCCTAATTTATGAAGTGGTGCAACCAACAAATCAACTCCCACCCATAGCTTGTCACTATTCACTGTTTTCCTTTTTTTCTAAGACATGCTTTTTTTTTTAAAGATTTTATTTATTTATTTGTAGACAGAGGGGAAGAGAGGGAAAAAGAGAGGGAGTGAAACATCAGTGTGTGGTTGCCTCTCGCATGCTACCCACAGGCATGAGCCCCGACTGGGAATCGAACCAGCGATCCTTTGGTTCGCAGACCGGTGTGCAATCCACTAAGCTATACCAACCAGGGCTCACTATGTTCTTAAAAACATAGGTAATTCTTCCTCTTAGGCAAGGTTAAAAAGAATTCCCACCCAGAAAAAAAATATTAACCCAGAATTATCAAATTCTGAAGTTTCAGCAGATGGAACACCAGAAATAGTTTACAAGAAACTTTAGATCTTTTACCTAAATAGTAATAGAGGAACTTATGGTGTTGACCAAAAGAAGACACAGGTTTCTCAATGAACTTTGTTTTAATAGGTCTCTGGCAGATTGTTTTCCAAGCCGTTTCCATTAAAAAGTATTAGTTTTAAAAGCTAATAGTTAAAACTGCCACACACACACACACACAGAGACACAAACACTTCTCTGTCATTCTGAAGGTTTTTTAAAACTTTTATTCAATAAACTGATGCTTGGGTGTGTGTGTGTGTGTGTGTGTGTGTGTGTGTGTGTGTGTGTGAAAGATTTTATTTTTTTATTTATTTTTAGAGCGAGGGGAAGAGAGGGAGAAAAGGAGGGAGAGAAACATCAATTGAGAGTGTCTCCAACCGAGGACCCAGCCTGCAACCCAGGCATGCGCCCTGACCAGGAGTCAAACTGAGGACCCTTTGGTTTGGCTGACAGCTCCCAGCCCACTGAGTCACAGCAGTCAGGGCTCCTTCTGAAGGCTCTTGGGATGCGTTGTCACTAACTACTTTTTAAAAAATACTAAACTTACACGACCACTAGAGACAACAGTTCTGAAACTGTTCTTCCAATGCTGATTAGGACTGGAGCGGTAGCTATTAGTGACAATATGCATTTAGCCTTCTGAGATTCCTAGCAGACTTGGTGACCTCGCCCGCTCCGGCGGCCTCTTGCCCACTGCTTTGATGACACCCACAGCAACCGTGTATCGTGTGTCGTGAACAGCAAAACGACCCAGGGGAGGATAGTCAGAGAAGCTCTCAACACACATGTTCTTGCCAGGGCCCATATCGATGATGGCAGTACGGTCAGATTTCTAGAATCTGGGGCATTCTTCCAGCTTCTCCCCAGAATGACCATCCATCTTCTTCAGCTCAGCACACTTGCAAGCAGCACGAGCTGTGTGACAGCCCAGTGCTGGCACTTAGGCAGCACTGATTTGGCCTGTGTGGTCCGGGATAATCACCTGAGCTGAGAAGCCAGCTGCTCAATGGGTCATTTTGGCTGTCACCACCCATGGCACATGATAAACATCTTTGATAGGTGCGTCTTGACATTGGAGCCCACATTGTCCCTAAGAAGAGCTTCACTCAAGTTTTATAAGTTTCAACAGACTTTACTTCAGTTGTAATATTGACTAGAAAATAAGCGTTTTACTGGATTCGGGAATGCCAGTCTCCACAGGGACCACCTATAGCACCAATTTTGTAGACATCCTGGAGGGGTAGACGCAAGGGCTTGAAATCCTAAATTGTCCTATGAAAATAGAAGTGCCCCTCTTCTTCTGGATCATGTTTCAATGTTTTTTCTCACTAAATAGGCAGCCATCCACAGGGTGCCTTGGGCGGGACTTCACATCACCAAATACTGCTTGCAGCATCACTGAAGAACAGCTGAAGTGAAGGGACAGGTCTGCCTGCCTCCTTGTGTCCATATTTCTTGGGTGCCTATACTTTCTTTCTCCCTAAGGTCCTAGTATCTTGAGAGGGGAGAGGGAGCTCTTCCCTGTACCTAAGAAGAATCGATGGGCTAGTTTTTCTGTCTGATTTCCTTGGCCTCATGGTGTCTCTATTTCACCCACCGTGTATGTTTGCGCCTTACCTACCTAAGGAAGCTAGAATAAAGAAAGTGAGTCTGAGAGTGAGTGGAAAGCACATGTAATTATACAGGACCATACAAATATATTTTTCTCAGCTTTGGTCCACATTTTCAAACAGTAAGTTAATGGGATGAGTGTGTATACTATATTGACCAAACCCCTTTATAGTTGCCCTTAGGTTGA
The DNA here is from genome assembly GCA_004026545.1 of Mormoops blainvillei. Lineage (NCBI taxonomy): Eukaryota > Metazoa > Chordata > Mammalia > Chiroptera > Mormoopidae > Mormoops > Mormoops blainvillei. The sequence continues at coordinate 31,327 of PVJD01001783.1, read as the reverse complement.
AAAAAATAGTTCTTAGCTGATAAAAAATTAAATGATTATTGCATTTCAAAGAAGCTCTTCTAGACATTGCGCTAAATGTGCAGTTTATATTTCTGACATATTATTTCCTTCTGTTTGTATGAGCCATAATAGTTCTTTGACAGGTACTTATGATACTGAATTCTCGATTCCTAAAGAGCTCGCACTGGGGCGGGCAGTCAGAGCGGGCTGGGGCACGGATGCTGCGGGCTCTTTCCAGGGATGACCCTTGGCAGCAGGGCCTTGCGATTTATTGGTGTCTAAGTAGTAACCACAAAGCCGTATTAACTCGGCCTCTTGAACACTGATTATATCTGTGTAATTCTCTTTATTTTTATTATCATCATCGCAACCCCATATCCCATCAAGGTTCCTGAAATATTTTTCTAACCAACCTGCTCTACAACTACTTTTCTACTGAATCCCCATAATACAACCAAACTGGTCTTTTAAAGACTCAACTTTTAGAGAATTATGGCTATATTCGATTCTACTGATGATTTCCCATTGTTCTTAAAAGAAGACCCTAAATCCTTAGTGAGGCCTACATGGTCCTCCACACCTCAGCTTTCTCCACTTCTCCAACCTTATATTGGGCACTTCTCTATACCCACCTTACTTCCATTTTGTGAATATGCCAATCTTTTCATGTTGAGGCTTTCATGCACGATGTGTCCTTTCTTTTGGATAAACTCTTCTCCCAAACTCTTTGCCTGACCTGGGGGCAGTACCCTTGCACGGGTATATTCTCAGAGGTATTTAACCCATGACTGAAGCTCCAACTCATACAGCAGTGGGTAGAAACCTCTCACAGGCTAATTAAAATGTAAAACTGGGTCTGTCTGATCTGAAGTCGTCAGCACACCCCTACACGAAGGTGTGGGCCTGCATCTCCCCACCCTGTTATTTTTAAGAAAGGTTTCATAATACATTAAAATATATTTTAGTTTGTAAATGTTTGTGGGCTGCAATTTATTGCTTGGAGCTAATGTTTTATTTCACAACAGCTTGAATTATAGTTTAAACATGAGCTATAGCTTAATGAGTCCTAGCAGGATAAAGAACTTTGATAAAAACTATTAGGTTCCATTCATTGCTATTGTATGTTAGGCAGATCACTTTCTCTAACAAGTGATTGTAATGAAATGGAGATCTTAATTCATTTGTCTGGTTAATTGACATTGCAATAAATAGTTATTAATACAATAACTATAATATTTCATACAATTCACATTCTATTCAGGGGTCATTAACTGGTGATCTGTAGGTCAGAACCATGTTTTGTTTTGTTTAGCCTATACAGTGTTAAAAAAAAAACACATTTAAAGTGGTATTTAAAATTTGAGAGAATGAAAATAACTGAGGCTTCTAGCTTCCATGAGCCTGGGAGAGCCTAATGACCTGGGACTCATATTCCCCTCCGGGCAAGAAGTGGCTGCAGCGGAGTCAAAGGCGTCTGTTTCAGGGAGAGCAGTGGGTCTTGAGTCTGAGCATGCATTAGAATCACCTGGGGGCCTTGTTGGAGATTGCAGGTCCCACCCACAGGATTTTTGATTCAGAAGGCCAGTGTCTTTGCACTTCTAACAAGCTCCCAGGCGATGCTGATACTGTAGGTCAGGGCTCCACACTTTGAGGAATACTATAATAGTACGAGATGTGTTTTCGGTAAACTTTGTTCCTCCCACTTCTTGATTCCCTTAACCTGGGCATCCACTGCCATTTACTATCAAGCTCACATCGTTAACCTTGGTATATTTACTGAAATATTTTTCCTATGTATCTCTTCTGCAAGTGGAAAAATTAAGAAAAAATAGGGGAAATAGTTGTCTTTGTGGAAGCAAAGAATATTCCAACAGGTTTACCATTCAAACACTTGGCCCTCTTTATTTGTACGCATTTCCTGCATGGCTCAACATTTTGGCATCTCTGGGCCACACTGGAAAAAGAAGAGTTGTCTTGGGCCACGTGTTAAATACACAAACACTAATGAAAACCGATGAGCAAAAAAAAGGTTTTAAGTAAATTTACGATTTTGCATTGGGCCACATTCATAGCCATCCTCGGCTGCATGCGGTCCGCGGGCCACGGGTTGGATGCCCCTGCTAGAGTTTGTGAACTCAACTCCATGGCAACTTTCACATACAAAAATAATTTGCCAACAGACCTTTGTTTTTAGTCATTAAGACCAGGTTTTCAGCCCCTGGCTCTGCTATTTACCAGATCTGTGACCTTGGAAAGCATTCGAACCTCATTAAGCCTCACTTCCTCATCTATAATATAGGGATTTTAATGATACCTAGTCTACTGGGATATTGTGAAATTATAGGATTGAATGTGAGTCACCTAGTATACTATAAATGCTCAAAAACTGTTATTTGCCAGTGTTATTGGTATCATTTTAATACAGATTTTAAAGTGAGAGGACAATAAAATGGAAGGAGAAGAAAGAATCTAAGCATAAACGGGAAATGTCGGGAGTCCGGAAAAGCAGGACCAGGGAGATTAAACCAAGAATGAGTGGAGGTTTGCAAAGTACAAAGGACAACAAAAGCAGAACCTAGGGCGTTTTTAGAGTAAGAAAAATGAGGAAGAAAATATCTACTGCTTAAGGAAAAGTGTGTAATGTTAGCAGACAACAGAAAGAAACGAGAGCTGTCCTAGTAGTGTTTTAATTTTATCGTCTTGGTCAAAGAGAAGTGTTTTTTGGTGAGAAAGGGGAGAATAAACATTGGCAAGAGGAATCTAAATTCTCAGAGACAGAAAGAGAGCTGTCTGGACCATTTCATATGAACCGCGTCACGGGCTGCTGGAAGAAGGGGCAGGTAGGCTCGCGGAAGCGCGAACGGCAGCCTCTGAGCGAGCGCAGGGCATGGGCCCCTCACGGCAGCGACCCAGAGACGGGTCGTATCCAGACAGCCGGACAGGGGAAGAGGAAGGACCTATTTATTCTATAATTTCAAGAATTGTAAACCAAAAAGCTTCATGTTTTCCCCCAAGCGAAATAATGCGTGGATTGTTTGTGCTCATTTAGGAAAGGAAAAGCATGATCATCAGTAGCTGGCACTGGCTCTGAACTGTAAGTTTTGTCATCACGTTCATCTTCTTTTCTGAGAAGATTATTAAGCTAGTAGATCATTCGGCAAATATTTATTAAATACTAACTAGGGGCAGGCATATTGCCTGTCACATTTTTCTTGGAGAAGTAGGCAATAGGTTCATTTATTAATAGACATGTGACAGAATCAAATGTTCTAGGAAGAAATGGCACAGAGGTCTGGCCAGGTGTACAGAAAGGAGTGGTAGTTTTTACCAAATTTGGAAATACAGGAATTGCTGAATGGAGTAATAGAAAACGAGTTAAATTTTGGACTTGTCTTTCCACTGCGTTCATGATGTAGGTGGAGATGTTTATTAACATACAGATGTGAAGCTCAGAGGCGGCGAGGCACAGGCCCAGGGATCATTAGCTTGTAGGGTTGTTACAGTTTTTACAGTGGCTGAGATTTCTCAGAGAGGCAGACTGAGTGCGAAGAGGGCCAAGGCTAGAATGAAGGTGGCACTAATATTAAAGAAAAGAAGCTTACAAAGAGACCTGGGAGACAAAGGTCAGGGTGAACAGTGAGGGGAGAACCAGAAGAGAGTGGTGGTACCCCGGAGGGGGGAAAAGAGAAACTCCTGTGTAGTGCTGAGGACTCAGATGGATCTGGTGGTGACATCAATCAGCATCGATGTGTGAGTTTTGTCCACAGTCTTTAGTTGTAGGAAGATTTCACCCTTGGCTAAGTGTGCAGGAGAGGAAAAGGAACATGGATTGAATGGTCTAAGAGTGAGATGTTTGCAGAGATGGTAAATTAGAAGAACAAAGAGGAGGAGAGAAAAGCTGTTGAAGAAATGGTGATTAAATTTAAGATCATGTGATATTGGGTAGGGGGCCAAAATATTGATTAATATAATTGGGACTCAAAAGTAGCATAGTTAGAAGAAATGGTCGAATCCAGCAGAGTGAAAAATCTAATAGGGATGCATGGACATTCCTCTGTTTCTCCAAGGACTTGGTACTAAATGAAACAGAGGGAGACCAGTTCCTGTGGAATGAAGGTATCTATTCACCCTTTTGTCCCTTTGTCTTCCTCTGAACAACAAATATTTAATTAACATTTTTCTTTTTTTAAGAATGGATTTTAAAAGAGCAATGAACCAAATCAACATTTTTCCATCTGGACAGAAGAACCATGTGAAGGTCAATTGACAGTTATACAATGAAAAATACCTTTCGGATTTTGTAGTTGACCTTGAATTCACTATTATTATTAATATAGATGACATTTCGAGCATATGCGTTAGAAAGTTATAAATGTTTTATAAGCATAGTAGATATATAAAACAGTCCACAGACCCAGTTTATCTAGAAAAATAACTTCAACATTTCTTGTAACTCAGTTTAATTCGAACCCTCCCTCCCAATGCCAGGTTAAGAGTAACATCTCAGGTAATTTTTGGTTTCCCCCTTATCCATGGGGTGGAGACAAAGGCCCAGGAGGGATTTCCACAGTGCCCTGGGCAGTAAATTGGGGGAGTGAGGAGCCTCCCAGATGCCTGCAGCAAGGCTCACACAGTGTTTTGCTGCATCACTTAGGGGCAATAGACAACTGTGTCAATAGACAACTAGACTCTGCATGAAGCCATTTCTTATTTGAGATATTGCTACCTCCCCAGGGACTCAGCCTAGAAAAGAGAAAACTTACCTCCTAGGCTCATCATTCTGCCTGTTCTCATTGCCTCCTCTTTCCTCTCCTTCCCTCAGCCCTCAGGGAATCCTATTCTAGACAGCGCGTAGAAATTATGACTCTCTGACCCCTGCTTCTCCCACATATTCATCTATACATCATCCCCCAAACTCTAATTTCCACGCTTTAAAACCCAGAGACAGAAAGAGCTCATTGACCATTTCTATTTTCTGACCAGCTGCATCCCTTTTCAGAGGCAGTGAGCTCAGGGTTGCCCATTTGCTCAGAAAAGGGGAAATACCAGGAGAGAAATGTGCCAAAATAACTATATTGCCACACCCACATTCAATTATTTATTCTTGCAGCAACAAAATTAGAAAATTAGGCAGGGTCTTAGATATTTGCATGAAAGGACACTTCTGAATCTGAGACTGCGATTCTTTGAGTGTTAGATGAAGCCAGTTGGTTTGTGCTGACAAAGGACAGGAATGGCCACGGGCAGCCTTGAGGCAGATAGCAGCACCCGTGGTGGTGGCGGTGGTGGAGGGGGCGTGTCAGACACTGGAAGGAAGGGCTCTGGCCCTGTAGATTTGACAGTGCTTAGCAAGATTCTTAAGAAATAACAGTGGCCAAAACAGAAAACTTTTATTTGATGTCTAATGTGGACTCTGCCTCCTCTCTTGAAACCTCTAGTCACTACATAACAGTTTTTACTTCTCTACCGGGCTAAGCCAGGCCTTTCCTCAACTCCAGTTTCTCCTCTGACTGCGGCCTAACAGAATTTCTCTGCCTTGGTGACCCCTACTCTCTTGCCTTGGGGCCCAGAGAGTGATGCCTCATGGCAGCCTCTCAAATTGCACAGAACCTCATTATCAATGAATACGTATTGATGTGGTTTGTTCAGAGCCTTGTCATAAGGGCTCACACACAGCGAGCCACGGAGGGCTTACAACACACTGGAGAGATGGAGTATGTGCATGATCCAGCACAGCATGTCCCAAACACCCTCCTTGTTCTTGCTCCAAGAGTTTGGAGAATTCAAGCGTGAAGCCCAACTCAGCTGCTGAGTCAAAAAAGGCATCCGCTTGTGAAACTTGAATTGCAGCTGCTTTTTTGGAACCCTACCTAAAAATAGTTTAGCTCAATCTGCAGAAAGTCTGACCTGTATGGATATACCCGAGTATAAGAAAGAATTATTTTTAGAACTTTATAAGCAACTGTGAAGGAAAGCACCACCTCAGCAACATCAGCAATTAAGACTAATAATACTGCTCTCCCAGACACACGCTTTGAAGGTTAACGAAAACTCTATCCATCTGACACTGGTTGCCATTCAGATATTTACCGCTATTATTTATTATTATTATTATTATATATTCAAGAGGCACAGCAGGTGCTTTAACATTATGGTCTGACTGCTAAATCCAGAGTGGGACCCTTCCCTCCGAACTGATCACTTCGGTGTTTAAATCAGACCCTGAGAGTCTCAGAATACCAAAGCACCCATCTAAAAACTGCTGTTTAAGATGATTGTCCTAGCTTGTATGTTGCAATTTTAAACCGATTCAGTCAGAGAAGTACTTTATTGTTGTAAATACCTACACATCAGCTCATCTACTTTTAACTTAATCAAAATATTTAGGCATCTTCACAGAAATGTCTCATATTCATAAAATAAGGCAATAGTTATTTACTTCCAGGTACTATAATATATTTTGAGAAATCTCTATGTGGCTTGAATAAAAGGAACGAAAGCTAGTTACATGGAACACCATTGTCAGCCTAATGAATGCTTTAAGGACACATTGATTCAAAGCTTGCCTCACTCCCTGGAGCTGTGGAGAGGGTATCTCCCTGGGTCTTAAAAAGAAGGAGACTTTCTTTGCCCCACTTCCTTCACTGTCTTTGGAGTTGGGCTTCTAGTCAGTACTAGGAGAGAGTGGCTGAACTGTTAAAAGTTTAACAGCCGGCATGGTGGTCTCAGGGTCTCTCAAGGGCACTTAGGAAACTAGCTGCAGAGGGCTGAGTAGCAGCCAGAGAGCGCCCCAGAGAGCACGGTTGAGTGTATTATTCCACATGATTACATACTCAAATTGGTTTGAACTCTCTGGGTGCCCATGGGGGTGTCAGGGAGGTAGAAAAGAAGCATGCTGGGTAGGGGCAGAAGCCGTGGAGGAAGCGGCTCTGGCATTAAAAAAATATGCTACAGATATTTCCCTTTGGTGGAAAAGCCCCACAACTGTAAAAACTCAGGCAACCAGGAAAGAGCTGTCAACCTAAAAAATGATGTTTCCAAGTGACATATGACAATTCTTTTCAATACATTGACTCCACCTTGCATTAGCAAGGACTTCTTTTCCTTGACTCCTTCATAAATGAGTTTTTAAAATTCTCATATTGTAGTGAGGTAGGTTAACACATACTAACCCTGGTCTCTAGACTAAAAACCCCCAGGAATTATGAGTAAACGTCTGACATTTTGGTTAACTGCATTTGGTGTTGGGGGAACTTTTGAATATTAGTGGCTACAGACACAACCTTTGGTTGTCTTTGCTAATGTGGTTTGAGAGGATTCAGAGTTGTGTTGGAAAGCGTGGGCAGAGCCAGGGGCATTTGGAAAGCATATGAAACTGCTTATTAGCCTTGTACGTTTGTGACCTTTCAATGGCAAACCGTAAAGAGAACTTCGCCAAATCATGTTTCAATGATAGAAATAGAATACATAGAAATATGAACATATAGATAATAGCAAATAGAATCTGTTTAAAACACATCGTAGGGTTGAAAGTTCTTATCAAGTTTTCTGTTTCACCCAGGAAAATGTAAGAGATCCTAACTGAGCTGTGCTGAGGTGGGACCTGGGGGATAAAATGGAGCGAAGACTTGGAGGCGAGAAATTTAGATTCGGCACAGCATTATCTGGAAGGTATAACAATACAGCACAGGTGATGCACCATCCAATTGGCAGGGTCAGGGGAGCCCAACATGAGAGGGAGGGCTAGGAGTGTTTTAACCACAGAGAATTTCAGAGCAAGTGATTATTCAAAGGTCTAACCAGCAGTGTTCCATGGATATATGTGATTGACCATTTTCTAGTAGCTACATTTTAAAAAGTAAAAGAGAAAAAGGTAAAATAAAGTCTACTTATACATTTTATTGAATCCAGTACATTCAAAATATTATCAACACATGACAGTGTATTTCAAGTGCTGAGTGGCCACATAGGACTATAGGCAGCACAGAAGTCAGTCAGACTTTCGGCATGAGGGAGGCCCACCAGGCTGCAGGAAGACTAGCCTCATGGAGACTCATAGAAACTGATATGTAAACTGATAACCCACGGAAAAGATAATATGAGTGGTTAGAAAACTTATTTTAAAATGTCTGCCTCATTCTGTTATCAAAACTATATAAATTAAAATACCAGTGAGATACTATGTCTTAGCTGTCAAAAGAGCCAAGGTTTAAAAAAATGGCAGTTGTTTCAAGGTGTGCTAAAATTCATATACTGCTATTAACATTGTGAATTAGTATAACTTTCTTTGAAAACAGATTACATTTCATGTCAAGAGCTTTAATTATTTTTTCAACTTCTAAGACTCTACAACAAAAAAACAAAAGCAATTATTTGTTGAGTGTTTATTATATAACAGATAATATGCTTAGCACTTTATACTTTTTTCTGATCCTCACAGCCCTATGAAGTAGTTATTATTATCCAGTTTTAACCATATAAAAATAAACTGAAGTATGAAAAATTTAAATGTTAATGTTATTATAGCATTATTAAATGAAGTTAAAAAAAAGCCAAGAAAAACTGGGAGAACACCTAAATGAATCATACTCAGGGAATTGTTACTTAAGTGAATACATTCAATGGAACCGATGTGCTTACAAAAACGTTCTTAGAGAACATATAACGTCATGGAAAAACGCATGTCTTAGTCTGCTATTGCATCAATTAGGCTGTATAACAAACAAACTACATTTGGGCAGCCTAACAACAGTAAACGTGTATTTCTCATGATCATGCCTGCAGGTGAGCAGGGATGTGGCTCTGCTTTTTGGCCCCAGGTAAGCTGGTTTTGGTTGCAGGCTCAGCTATGATGCCCTGTGCTCGTTTTGGAGCCCAGGTTAAAGGGGTATCTGCTACCAAAGGGGAGCTCTTTTCATGGCAGACTCCTGGAGCACAAGGGGGCAGGAGTGCTTACTGCCCTGCCCTGCACAGCTCATCTGAAGCTTCTGCGTGCTTCATGTTGGCTAACTCCTCATTGACCAAACTGAGTCACAAGGGTGAGCCTAAAGTTGAGGGATGGGGAAGTATCCTCTGCCTGCCATGAGAATGTGGCAACAACGTATATGTACCCTTCTATTACTGGGGAAAAAATAATTGGCACCAGTAATTCAAGCTGTGACGGTCTGGTCTCTAACATTATTGTTTATATCCCTCCCAACCGAACGTCCCCCAAATCTCTTTCCATGATGGCATCGGGCTGGAAAGATAGCATCACTAGATCTGTGTCAACTCTAAGTGTGATTCCTCTTGGTCTAGACACCTTTAAATGAAAGAGACAACTGATCTTACCCCCACTCACACCAACATGCAAAAGTGGAACAGGAACAAGATGACCACAAGAAATACCCCCATGCTAATAGGGGAAGAGTGAGAAGCATATAGCAGTCACGGGTTTGTAGCAATTGTGAAATCCCTGTAGGAAAAAGTTGGAGGGTTCCTCTGCCTTGGGGGAGGGGAGCGTTCTTGGATTAAACCACGGTACTGCTCCGTGGGAGTAGTTCCTCACACCGCAGCCTGATTTTCCCCCATACTCTTGGGTCCACTCTTTAGAGGTCCATCTTTGCACAAATAGCTGCTCCTCCCAGCCCCCCACCCATTGCCAAGTCTAAAGACAATATTGGGGAATATACCCAATCTGGTGGCTTAGCAACCTTCTCAGCCTGCTTCCTGCCTGAAGAAATTTGGAGGGAGGGGAGTCCAGAGGGCCTTTTGTATCTCAGAGTCATAGTCACTTTTAGTTTAAGCTGACAGAAATTTTTTATCCCTGCCAGTTCTAGGATTTCCGGACTGTTTATTCACTCTCAGGTCTGTCTGCAAGTGAACTGTGTGTTTTTCCTGAACTCATCTCTTAGATGTACCTTTTCAAATGCAATTAGCAACAACCCACTTACTCTACCAACATTGTGCCTTGAAACTTGTTTACTCCTTATCCTGACTTGATCGGGCCCACTTTCTGTCATTTGGTTTATTGCAAGTAACCATTATAACAATGTTTCACTGTATATAACATGCATTGACATTTTCCCATCCCTCTATAACGATTTCCTTCTTGCCTGCTCCTTGGCCCCAGAGCCAGTGGCACGTATTTTGGGATTTATCATGGCAGCACCCCATTTGTAGTAATAATTTCCAGTCATATTCAGCTATTGCCACAATAATGCTATGTCACAAACAACTACAAAATCTCATAGGCATGCAGCAATAAACGTTTGTTTCTCATTTGTGTGGATTGACAGGTTTGGCTCAGTTTCCTGCTGAGCGCCACTTGGCTTAGCTCCTGGCCACCACTTGTGTACAGGTTTACTCCACTTGTGGTAGTTCTGCAACTGTGGCTGTATGAACTCTTCTCATTATAAACAACCGCGTCAGCACATTCCAAGCCTCTTCTTGCGTCATGTTGTATTAATTATGTTTTTTTAATGCTTCGACATCTTGGGGCCTTGCTGACTGGAGGGACTGTCCCTCTCAGAGGGAGCTAATTCCCGGAGATTAGCAAACAACTAGCCTTAGAAGAGTGTACGGTTCATACGCAAAACAAATCAGAGGCCACAACCCCAACCATCACCTTCATGTCAATATATAAATATTCATTCCAGGTCAGTATTCCCCTGACTCAGTCACCCCAGGGTCAGCACCAGACAACTAGGGACAGCCCCTATGCCACAGAGAACATTGAATATTATTCAAATTGGCTGAAACTGTTTATTCCAGCCTCATCTATTCCTTCCCAGTGAAACCACAATAAAGTTCTTGCCCACATTTCCCCCACTCCCTATGCCTCCTGACCCACCTTGGTGCTTCCTTGTGTGACCCGTGTTACGGTATGCCCACTTCTCTTGGGATCTCTAACTATAACAAACCTTCTTTTCAAAAGCCCTCTGTCCTGATCTCTTGGCCTTTTCATACTTAAGTTAAAAACAAAACAAAACAACCCCTACTTTAGCCCTGACCAGCGTGGCTCCATTGGTTAGGCATCGTCCCGCAAAGTGAAAGGTCACTGGCTTGATTCCTGGTCAAGGCACAGGCCGGGGTTGCAAGTTCGGTGCCAGGTCTGGGCATGTATGAGAGGCAATCGATTGATGTTTCTCTCTCACATCGATGTTTCTCTTCATTTTCTTCCTCCCTTCCCCTCTCTCTAAAAATAAGTAAATAAAATTATTTTTTAAACCTACTTTAAAAAATACCTGTTTGCTAATACCCTTTTGACCAACCTAAGTCAAGCCCAATGTTAAGGTGTTGGGGAGCACCCCTTGCCCACCAGCTCAGTGAGAGTGAATGCACATTTGTATTAGAAGGCAGCAAAAAATTGGACACTGTTCACCAGTGTGGTAAGAGTATGGGTGTATAATTCTATTACCATGGCTATGTAACTTTATTATAGGGGAACGAATAATTGGGACCAATAATTTAATTTGTTACACTGTGTGTGTGTATCTAAAATCATATATATATATATTTATTTTAGATAAAAAATGAGATATGCAACATGATTTCAAATATCTAAAACAGAATCTATGTAGAGAAAAAAGTCTTGAAGGAAAGATATCCAACTGTTAATAGGGTATATCTTTGGGTGCCAGGGTTGTGGGTGATTAAAATTATTCTTCCTCTATTTTACAAATTGTGTTTCATGAGAATATATTCATTTCGTAATTTAAAATGTACTCTGTTAACTAGAAGCTGTGCCTTCCAAGTATTAAATTGAAATTGCTAGAATATCTTCTGCATATGGCCAGTAATGGTCCTAAAAGCATGTGCAAGGAAGGTTTGCTTCTGATTCGGTGAGAACGGGAAGCTCTCTGGGGCAGGGAACGAGGCAGGACCTGACATGGGTGGTCCTCTCTCTCTTTGCTATTTAAAGTCCGGCTCACAGATCACCAGCGTCGGCATCACCTGCACACTTGTTCGAAATACACAGTCCCAGTCTTCACCTCAGAATTACTGAATCAGATCTGTACTTTAAGAGAATTTTCTAGGTCATTTGTAGGAATTACTATTTTAGAATGAAAAATAAGCAGGTAGTGGAATAGATAAACAGATTGACTGGTCCAGTGACAAAGAACCAACAATATTTACACAATAAATGATTGCCAGTTTGATGACGGCCACTGTTTCAGGCAGAATAATACTTCCTCTCCCAAACTATAACAGAGGACCGTAATTCTGGGATGTGTTAGTAGAATGCTAACAGGTGCCCCACGGTACTAGTTTCTTATGGCTGTTGTAATATAACCACAAACTTGGTGCCTTAATACAACATAAATGTATTATTTTACTGTTCTGGCGGTGAAAAGTCTGAGATGAATCTCACTGGGCTAAAAACAAGGTGTCAGCAGGGGTGTGTTCCTTCTGGAAGCTTTAGGGAAGAATACATTTCCTTCCCTTTTCTGGCTTCTACAGGCTGCCTGCATTCGTTTGCCTCATTCCATCTTCAAAGCCAGCAATAGCCAGTAGTGTTTGTCTTGCTGCATCACTTTTAGATTGACTTTTTTTTGCCTCCGATTCTGCTTTTAAGAACCTTTGTCATTACCTTGGGTCCATCCAGGTAATCCAGGATAAACTCCTTATTTTAAGGTCAACTGATTAGCAAGCTTAATTCCATCTGCCAACCTAATTCTCGTTTGCTATGTAAGGTTCTAGGATAAGGACACAGACATTTTTGGGAAGTCATTGTTCTGCCCACCACACCCATGAACTAGAGACTTAGTGGTCACATGATTCTACAAATAATATTTCCTTCTTGGAGCTTTGTGGTGTACGTTAGCATAGTAAAGGCTCTGAGAAATTTTGAAGTAAAGGAGCCTAATTTAACTTTGCCCAACCCAGAAACTCTTCTTTTACTTGTGTATTTCATGAAGCTGAACCAGAGAAATACGCAGATATTCGGAGTAAATGAAAGAATGGTTTTCTGCCCTAAAGGAGCTAAAGAAAGCTTTTCATTTATAAAACCATGTATTGCAGATTAATCTTGACTTCATTAGTGATGAGTGAATGCAGAGCAGAAGAGCGAGGACATCTGCGGAAACCGGGGGCCCCCACTCCCCGGCTTCCGTTCCATTATAAGGCAACACCAAGTACAACGTTGGAGGTGGGAGTCTCTGCCTATTTCCATTTTTACCAGGGACATACTGTGGTATTATGAATAATTTTTAAAAATCTGTCCAGATCACTTTCTTAATCTCGATAACTCTGTTTCTCATTTGTAAAACTGGGTTAATGGTATCCTTTCATCCAATACCACTGTGGGGGTTTAATTAATTTTAAAATGCTTTTTGGCATCGACATGCAGAAAGGGTTATTAAATTTCAGTGCCAAATATTATGATGGTAATGAGGATTAGCTCACCAATATTTCATTACATGTGCAACTTTTTCCATTCATTTACTGCATAAACTATCATACGACATTATCTGTGTAGCCAGAGTAGCCATCTTCTTTCATCTTTTACATATCGCATGTTGAAACCAAGAAATATAAACTAGAGAAAGCTGTGTCTTATAAAAATAAAATCCCAGAAGGCATTTGTTTTATGTGGTGAGCAAAATGATTGCTTACAGTAAAAAAGCCTTGGAAGGTCTCACTTGTTCTGAGATTATTCATGCAGCAATTATGCTATTGAAAACAATCTGTTTTTATGATAATATATTATAAGCTATTCTGAACCCACTCAACAAAGCATAGTGTAATGCCTTTTGCCTTCCTCAGGACATCTTTCACTAAGGTACCTTTTCCCTGTCTTGATTAGAAGAAGCTAAAAAAATATAGCCATTAAAAAAATAGGTAAGGTACCAATCAATTGTAATCTTCAGTGAATTGGAACTTGTGATTTTAAAGTGAAGAGTCACAAAAGAGAGACGTTGTTAGGTACTCTGACTTAAATTTTCGATAATCTCATTTCTCTTAGCACAGATACTTTCCATGAGCCCCTAAATTTTATGCAAGACACAAAGGAAGGGGACCTATTTATTTACAATTTGACAAGAACAAAAGGGCTTTTCAAAATTTGTTTTTGTATTGCTATTAGGTTTTCAGGTAACTACAGTCGGTCCTTAAACAACATAGTCTGAACTGCGCAGGCCCACACCCAGGCACATTTTTTGCAATAAATACAGTAGTCATCCTTTTATATCCTGGAGTTTCGCATCTGCAGCTTCAACCAACCACATATCAAAAGCAGTATTTTTGAACCTGCAGCTGTGATTTCCCAACCACAGATTCCCAGCTTTGGATCACAAATATTGTTTACAGTCCGCAGTTGGCTGAATCCACAGCTAGTTGAATCTGCGGATGCAAAGGACTGACTGTGGAGTCCAAAATTAAACCCAGATTTTCTGCTGCATAGTGTCAGAGCCACTGACCCCCCTGCCACTGACCTTCAAGGGTCAACTGTTTCCTTATTTTGAGTGAATTTTCTTATTGAACTCTTTCAGGTTTTGGTTTTTGTAGAGTATGTAACACATTCACGCATTTCACTTCAAAAATAGCTATTGTGGTTGTTTTATGGGGGTGAAGCCACATGCAAAGAAAGTCAAAATACATATGAAAGGCGATGTGTGCCCTGATCTTTTAAGAGGTTAAATCTTACACTTGTGTCACTGAAGTTTTAATACAGCTTTAAATTCGGTTCATACCCACATAGACAGAGTGAAAAACGCACCGAACATCCATTGCACGTTGTCATCCATCCTCACGGTCTGTGAGATTCAATATAAAACTTATTCTGTGAAAGACGTTTTTTATTCTCAGTAGCAGGGTTTTTTCCCTTTACTTATTTTCTGTCCACTTCATTTCGTGCTGTACATATAATTTGGGTAAATAATTTGAGGTTGAGTAAATAAAATGTTGGCTGAAACTGATAGAGCAAGCAAATCGATTAGTTAGTATCTTGGTCTTCTTTATAAACTGAGTTGCAAAAATAATGATGTAAAATAAAATTTAACAATAGGTGTGTAAGTCAGGGTAAGGAATGTGGATAGAGGAAAGTAAAATGAAACCAAATGTAAGGTTGCACTTAAAATGCACCCTACTCTTGTAACACACGAATACACTCAGGCTAACTGGTATATATACATTTGTTTCTATCTTTTTTGAGCAGCTCAAGAAATGAAGGAAAATAGCTTCTAATAAGAATTTCTTGAAGATAAAGGAAAGTCAGTTATTTAGCTGGAGTCTATTTCCAACACTGAGGCAAGAGCTGAAAAGGAAACTCTCTGTCTCCCTCTGTTATCTGTGTCTGTCTGTCTTGTGTCTCTCTGTCTCTCTGTCTTTGTCTCTTTCTCTCATTCCGGAATTGAGATTAATGGATACGATTACACAGTTGAATTCTCTGAAATTAAGTGTGCCTAGGATACAACTGTATTGTTCTCTGAATTGGGCTGTTCAAAGAACGGAATTTTGCAATCCACTCACCTCTGTTATTTTCAGGAAAGAGAGGAGAAGTATAGCTGATTATCTGAAAATGTCAGATGATACAACATAATTTCATTTTTAGCTCAGAAATGCCACTGTGAGACTTTAAAACAAAACCCAACACGTTTTGTTAGGCTAAACCAGTCACAACCAGCTGGCACTGCACAAAACTGAAAGTCACCAACAAAGGGGATTATCAGTGAGAGCAAAGAGCCCTGGGGGGTCCTCCTCAGGTCACTGGTGGCTGACTGGTTTGCCTCAGTGGAGAGGAGATGCATGTGCTCGTGGAGTGAATGCAGCGATCGCTTCCATCAATTACTATGGGTGAAAGTGACTCTGGATTTTGAACACTCATGTATCGTGTGCCTCAGAGACGGGAACCCTTGTCCTGGCTTTGTTACTATTTCTGTGATCCTGAGAGAATTTCTTCCCCAATTTCTCATCATGTTTCCTCTCAATGTAACATGAATTGGACTAGATACCCATTAGAGTCCATTCCATGACTCTAAGTTCAAGCAGTGTAGTTATTCTCAAAAACCTCATTGTGTAAACGTGATTGTTTCTAACTTCTCTATTGCCAGACTGAATTGCTCTTAGGTCCTATTTTAATGATATGCGAGAGAAGGGGCAGGGGGTGGGGGAGAGAGAGAGAGAGAGAGAGAGGGAGAGAGAGAAGGAGAGACATTGATCAGTTTCCTTCTCACGTGCCCTGCCCAGGGATTGAACCCTCAACCTAGGTTTATGCCCAGACTGGGGATTGAACCTGCAAACTTTTGGTGCATGGCATGATGCTCACACCAATTGAGCATCCCGCAAGGGCATGTCCTCTCGGTTTTAATGCTTAGAAGTCTGCAAAGGTATCCATACCACCCATCCTCGCTTAACAAAGTTTGGTTCTTGCAAGTTAAAAATAAAAAAACCTAGATTTCTTGTCTTCAAAGTGAGCATGATCAGTTTTTTTTAGAAGTTAGAAGCTGAAATCTGAGTATTCTCTTCCTTGCTCCTAAGCAAGAGGTTCTAAGACTTCTATGAGCAGAAGACAAAATTGTCTAAAAATATTTTAAAAAACAGTTCAGCTATAAAAGGGCACTATGGGAGATTCACGTGGTGATAGCAGTGACTGTGTCAATGCCAATATTATACTATAGTTTGGCAAGATGTCACCACTGGGGGAATGAATTTTTTTGGAAATGAGCATTTTGGAGGGGAGTGAAAGAGAAGATTGTGCTTTTGGCCTGCTTAGTGGCGGAATTACCTGTGACAACTCTCAGTTTATCCCTTATTCTAAGTAGAAGTATTGCTGCCTAGGAGACAGTGTGCAGATAGGCTGCCAAAGGAAACCAGGCCTCTGAGAACTCCTTCTGGTGAACAGGTATATCCCAGCCCTTAAAACTCTGAAGCCAGGAGAGAATATTTTACAAGTCATGAAGGGGACATGATCAGATTAATGCTCAATATGCTTCTGAGGGAACTGGTTTAAAATATTCTATGGCCATAGCCACAAGAATGTGGGGCCTGTAGTTAATTTAGGATACAGCTGGTGGAGCAGCTCTCTCTAGTGGTCAGAGCCTGTATTGCCGAAAGAAGCGAGAGGCCGTCTCGTGTAATTCAGAAATAAAGGCTAAGAAAATTTGAACCTTTTCTTAGTTTGGGCCACTAGCAACGTCTGATGTTCATAAATGCATTTTGAAGGTTTATAAAACAAGCCTCCCTTTACAAGCACCAAGAGGGGACCTAGGTTAGGACTGGTAAACAGTCAACCAGATGCAAAGTTGTAAGATACCCATTTGCCTTTGATAGCCCAGCCTCCCTTTCAGAGCTTCTTTATCCTGAGCTATAAAACCTTCTACTTCTCCCAAGTGCAGTCCATCACGACACATTAAGAATTCAGTGCTATTGCCATCATCAAGATCTGTGATCTAATATCAGATGTATACACACACACACACACATGAGTGTAATTTTTGTGTGTATGAAATTAGGTCAATAGATTTCCTTTCCCAAAGGGAATACATTTTAAGTCCTGCACTCTAAATGTAAAACTAAAGGCCATTAAATTTTAAGCATCAGGGAGAAGTTAAAATTGTTAGGGTAGTTAGCCCAGCTCAGCTCATGTTTTAGAATCTTT
The DNA here is from genome assembly GCA_004026545.1 of Mormoops blainvillei. Taxonomy (NCBI): domain Eukaryota; kingdom Metazoa; phylum Chordata; class Mammalia; order Chiroptera; family Mormoopidae; genus Mormoops; species Mormoops blainvillei. Next base: position 13,749 of record PVJD01001783.1, on the reverse strand, counting down.
GTGTCTGGATTGTTCTGGGGGTACTGGGGCAGCAGTGACAGACATGGCTTTTAGCACTTGATTGAGGCCGCAAACCCTCTACTAACACTTCAAGTCCTACTTCACAATGGCCTTTGCCCAGAAGCTTCCTGTCCTCATTACCTTTTACTCATCTTCAGAAGTTTTCATTCCATTGCCATTTCTTGTAAATTGGATAATTGACAGAAGTTATCATGCATTCAGCTGGTCACTGCTCTGACATTTTGAAATTCTCTCCACCCAATAAAGGTTATTTTTGTTTCCTTAGAGTAGTGTTTTCAGGTGTTGGCCCAGGGAGGAGGAGAGGTAAGAAAGGTGGTGTTTACTCTAGTTTAATAGAGTATATTACTCTAGTATAATAGAGTATACTCTATACTCTTTACTCTAGTTTAATAGAGTATATTTTAAAATTACCATTGCTTTAATGTGTTTTTTAAAAAAAAAAAACAAAAACAACAAACCTCACCCAAGGATATGCTTGTAAGGAAGAGAGAGAGAAACATCAATCCGTTGCCTGCCATACCCACAGCCTTTTGGTGTACGGGACTATGCTCCAACCCACGGCACCACATGGCCGGGGCGTTTTAATGTGCTTTTTACCACAATCTTTATTTTAAAATTTAAATGCCTTTAAACGATACGCAAGACAATTATGCTTGTGAAGATGGACGCTGCAGGAAAAGGGCATTGAGCCGGTGCCGAGCTGAAGCGGTCAGTGCCACAGTGACAGTCCTCACCGTGCTACTGGGTTGGGTGCTGCTCTGAGTACTTTCCCATACTGACTCATTTAATCTTCGTAGCAATAGTGAGGCAGGCTGCTATCATATTCCCTATTTTACCCATGGGGAAATGAAGGCATAGAGATTTGGTAAAGTGCCCAATGTCACCTTGCTAGAAGGTGGTCTTGCATTTGATTAGAGAGACATATTGTGGTCCTGATTGTGTGATTTAGGGCAAGCCACTGGTGCACCTCTGAGATTTCTTTGCATATGAATTGTGGATAATAATTCCTGCTTTGTCTACTTCACTAGGTTGCCATGAAACCCTTTATTTATTTCCGAATATTTGTTGAGTGCCGATCATGTGTCTACTGGAAAAATAGCGGTGATGACAGACACTTTCTTGCCCTCGTGGACTTTATTTTCTAATGAGGGAGAGAGAAAACAAATGAACAAAGAAATAAATAAAGTCATTGCAAATCGCGCTAAGGGCTCTGAAAGCCATGATGCAGGGTGGAAATCAGGAAGTAAAGTTTGGGGTAGCGGAGGGTGTGCAGGGCATACGGTGGCGTGGCTGCCGCCGCTTCGGACAGGCGAGCAGCGTAATCGAAAGAGCTCAGAGAAAGGGGTAGGTTAGTGAGATGCGGAAATGGACTGAGAGCTGGCCAAGCGGAAACCTGGAAGAGGATGGGAGGGTAGACTGTTCCAGATGGAATGGGGTGAAAAGGAATTTCCTATATTCACAGAAACAGAGCAGAGCGGCACGATGCCATCGATGAACTTGCTGCACATGAAGGCGTAGAGTTAAATTCCCTGAAACAAAGACATTGATGCAATGCTGCGCGTACACCAGGTGAAACCAAAGATTTCATGAGAAAACACTTCAGACTGTCTCCTTCCTCTGTAGCCACAGATGCATAGGGATGCCCTTGCTCCTGCCCACTTCTTACTGTAGCAGGATAGCTTATTGAAACATTTGGGTTTATTTTTCTGCATTTTCTTCTTTCCTGTTTTCCTGCACTCAATCTTCCCCACTTTTTTTTTAATGTCAGGGTTTTGGTTTTTTTTTTGCAGTTTTTTTCCAGTCCTTTTGTTAAAACCCCAGACCACTGAAGGAATAAAGCTAGATGCCATTTTCCTCTTTCCATCGGCTCTTTGTACCATTTATTTCTTTTAGTTCTTATGTTTTTCTTTTTTTATGTGCCTAAGCACTACATAATTATTATAAAATATAGGTAAGCAAAATAAATAAAAATAAATTTAAATTATCTAACAGCCTGCCATGCCGATATAAATAAGCATTATCAACATTTTATTTTATTTATCATTATTTTTGAAATACAAGGTAGCTTTTATTAAATAGAGGAAAATGGAATTCAACTGCATGATACAAAGAATCCAGTCTGAGCAGATTCCACAGATCCCTTCCCTTCTTTGTGATCTCTCCATCAGGGCAGACTCAGGGGCCCCCCTAATCCATAAGGCATGTGGACAGTGGCTGCTTCAAGGAGCTGGCTCTTCCTGCCCAGCATATGACAATTCCCTGTGAGTCCCAGGAGGCAAGGGCACAGGGCATGACGGTTCTCACAGACCTACTCCATGGGTGAGCTAGGGTTGACTTTTTCAGGAGTTTCTTACAATACTTTATTTTAAAATATCTGAACAGAAAGTAGGGCAAAGGGCGTGTAAGCAGTGTTGCATAGCAAATGGAATGTCCCTGTCCTTGGAGTCACGGTGGGTAACACAAGTCTGATGAAGTGTCGTATGAAGAAGATGACACGCTGTCCCCGTGGCCTGTTCAGTTAGTGTGGATATACTTTCCTGGTTTGGCTAAGCGTTCACAGGTGTGAGCCCCAGAGTAATCCCGCTGAGCCTGGAGCAGGTTGGCTGGCGGCACATCGTGTCTGTGTCTGTCACAGAAGGAAAGGGCAGTGGTGAAGCAGGCCTGGGGATGCCCGCTGCATTGAGCATAAGAGATGATATTGGAAGCATGGAGGGCCTTTTGGATATCCTCCAGGAATGATTTCTTTTCACCTTTACACTGAATCTTTTGAGGACCCTTCAGCTTTTTGCCAGCTTGAATCCTCTTGCCCTTCAGAGATGATAAGCATCGGGCAAGGACTGCTTCTCCGATGAGGGTGACAGCATGCCGTACTCCAGGGCTGAGCTGGCAGTTGACTTCCGCACGCCATTCTGCCCCTTATGTACCTGACTTTGGCAGCAGGTGAGTGCCATCATTATCTTGGAACCTGAGAATATTGACTGTGATTTCAACCAGGAATGAGCCTAGCACTGTCTTACTCCAGTCCTCAAATGCCTGTGCCATCTCATTTTGCTGCATGCCCAGGACGTCCTTCATCGGGTGGTAAGATCAGCTGTGTGTCCCCAGACTCGATCCCATTGTGCACCATCTTCACAAAGTGTCCTGCCCCCTTGTCTCCCACCCAGTCACAGCAGGGGTCTCTGGTTCCCACTTTTGCAGAGATACCCTGGAAGATTGTCTTGATGTGGAACCTGGCTTCTTTGTTCCCTCCGGACATAAGTCATGGGCCATACTGGGCCCCTTCCTCTCTACCACTAATGCTGCTCCCTGCAAACAGGATTCCCTTGGCCTCGAGGTCTTGACATGTCTTGTGCTGTCCTGACATTAAGAATTTCCTCTATCAATGATGATACCACCAGCATCCAGCAATTTTGGTACCAGTTTTTCAATAAAATCATGAACAGCCTGACCAGCCCTCACAAGCAGTATGATCCGCTGCTGCTTCTTCAGCTTGGAGACCATCTCCTTCAGGATGTGAGCAGCAACCACTTTGGCTCCCTTTGCCTCATTAGCCAAGAATCATCAACTTTGGAAGCTACTCTATTAAAAGCACAGATGAAAAATCTGTGGTCAGTTCTGTTCAAAAGTAAGCTCTGGCCCCCGACAGCCAGGCTAATCAGTGCAATATCAGCGTGGGCCATGGATGTGGTGGACTGGGCGGGAGCAAAGGAGAGGCGGAGAGCGACGAATGCAGGGCACAAGCCACCAGCATTTTAATGTATAATCGCTGTAACCCACTTTTTCATTTTTTTGTTTCCCTTGCAATTCACATATCACACCACTAGGTGATGGAGGATTGTCATAACATTAGTAGGTTGATTAAACTAGAGGTAAATGCTCTTCTAATGTTTATATTATTCAAAACATTATTTAGACGTTAGAAGTTACTAGCAAACATCACCAAAGAACCAAATGCTCAAGAAAAATGTATATGCTGTACTTAGTATTATTTAACTTCAAAGCTTAATTAATGATATAATTAATTAATGCTTAACACCCATTTAAAGTTTATTTTAGTGTCCAAAAAATAACACAATTAAAAAATGGTCAAAAGACCTGAATAGACACTGGTTCAAAGAGGACATACAGGTGGCCCATAGACAGATGAAAGAAGATGCTCGATGTCGCGCATCATCAGAGAGGTGCAAATTAAAACCTCAGTGAGATATCACCTCACACACCTGTCCAAAGAGCTATCTATCATTAATAAATCAACTAACAACAAGTTGTTGGTGAGGATGTGGAGAAAAAGGAAGGCTCGGGCGCTGTTGGTGGGAATGCAGACTGGTGCAGCCGCTGTGAAAAGCAGTACGGAGGCGCCTCAGATAATTAAAAATAGGACAGCCTTATGACCCAGCAATTTCACTTCTGAGTATATATCTGAAGAAACACCAAACACTAATGGGAAAAGATATATGCACCCCTATGTCCATTGCAGCCTTATGTAAATCAGCCAAGATATGAAAGCAACCACAGTGCCCATCAGTAGACTAGTGGATAAGGAAGACGTAGCACATATATGCAATGGAATATTACTTGGCCGTAAAAAGAGTAAAGTCTTCCCATTTGTGACGACAGGGATGGACCTAGAGGGTATTATGCCAAGTGAAATTAGTCAGACAGAGAAAGACAAAGACCATATGATTTCACATATATGTGAAATTATAAAAAAAACAAAATAAACGAACAAAACAGAAATAGACTCATAGATGCAGGGAACAAACTAGTGGTTGCCAGATGTTACACAGGTTGGGGGGGGGGCATGGGTAGAAGGGGTAAAGGAATTAAGAAGTACAAACTGGTAGTCACAGAATAATTACAGGGATGTAAAAATATAGCATAGGAAATATAGTAAATGATATTGTAAAAAATATGTAGGGTGTCAGGTGGGTACTTGAGTTCTTGAGTTAATGGATTACTTTGTAAATTATGTAATTGTCTAACCACTATTCTGTACACATGAAACTAATATAAAATAATATTAACTGTCAACTGTAATTGAAAAATATAAAAAGTAAAGTTTACTTTGGGGTCAAATATCTCTAGGAAACTCCACATGACTTTGAGGACTCAGCTATGTTAAGTGGTAAGACTTCTATAGGCTCTGATATTAACTTAAAAAATTATTTTTTATTTGCTTTGATATCTAGTTTTTTAAGGTACCCTTAGATCAGAAAGAAGATAGATATAGCTATAGATTAAAATTTAAAAATCCCAACAACCTAGCAGGGCATCTAGCACCTGATATATATTCAATAAACACTCATTTCCCTTATTTCCAGTCTACTTTCTTAACCTAAGAACAGAGAGGTTACCCTGGTTTATTTTTCTCAAACTTGATGAAGATATTTTTCTTTGTTTTTCCCTCTGTTCGTTCGTTTGTTCTTTCGTTCTTTTGTTCGTTCGTTCGTTCCTTCCTTCCTTCCTCCCTCCCTCCCTTCCTTCCTTCCTTAAATTAGAATCTATTTAGATACACTAGTTATTACTAATTAACCTTGACTATTTATTACTTTTAGCAAGCCTTCAGTCAAGGAATATTTAGACTTAATATGTGCTAGGAACAGTGCTTAAATCTATTGGAGAAAAGAATAGTAATAAAAAAAATATAGGAGGCCAAATAGCAACTGGTTTGTTTTATAAATTATCTCTACAGTTCTTTAAGAAATGCTATACCCTCTCCCCCAAGTCCTGCATCTTTTTCACAGAACATTATATTCTGAACAAAATAAGAAAGGCTCTGATTTCATCATAATCTAAAGCAGGACTAAAGCAGGATTATGTATTTCTCGCCTTTTCTCATGCTGTTGGATGAAAAAATAATCGATCCTGACATTTGGATTTCTAACTGTTACATTATAAATAGACTAAAAATGCAATGCAACTGGAAAGTCTTTGAACAAAGGGTTATTTATTTTGGGCTCCTCATTTCAAATATCCTTATATGTCTCATGTAAAGAAAACTCATATAGTGTTTGGGAAAAATTCTATTTTTAAAATATGCCTTTCAGGGTATTTTCTTAACTTTCTGCCCTCTCTCTCTCACACACACACACACTCACACACACAGACATACAAACAAGAAATTATTCAATTTTATTCTCTTGCATTTGGGACAAGTTTGGTAGCAAGCTTGGGGGCAAAGTGGAAAATGGCCGTTTAGCCTAAGAAACTAGATTGCAGCTTTCCTCTACTGAGAAACAATTGTATATAGATGAGAAAATATTGAACATTTCTGGCAGTGATTTAATGTTACCCATTTAGAAGTCATCTGACAGTTTTAAATATGGAAATTTTATCTCATTTACATCATCAGGTATTAAAATTTCTACAATTCCGTATGGCTATGTCAGTCCGGATGTGCATAATGCCTTTTTAAAATAAGACTCAGCAGAAAAGTCTCCATAATAATCTGGAGGTTTGGAAGAAACTAAATTACTTTTTTATGACGACTGAATAGCTCCTTAAATCATCGAAGTGTTTCTTCACTTTCACCATGGGTTTCAGCTAAAGGATAAATCTTGAACATAAAAGTGTTTTCTAGCCTAAATATGGGAAGCATTGCCTGGTAGCTTGAGACAAGACGGAACCTCGGGACCAACGTCTCTCTCCTTCTGGACCCAGACTCCATTTCTCAAGGGGATTGTTCCAAGCGCCACAGCCAGCTGGGGTGGAGCAGGGCCTAGAACCCTCGATTGTGACGCTCAGTCTAATCTTCGTGCTAAGCCATTCCATCAGCCCTGGAGGGCTCCAGCCTCCCCTGTTTCTTGAGATCCATTCAATGATGTAAAAAAGACACATTTCTGTTGAAAGGCAGGGCCCTTCAATATCAGAGCAGGAATGATGACTCCTCCCCAAAAGCTCTTAAGCACAGAAATATGTCTTGAACATAGACATAAATAAAACATTAATGTAATAGTCTATAATAAAGTGCTAATATTAGTAGAACACTTTGAAGCACAAACCAAACCTTACAAGAAAATGATGAGTCTTAATATGAAACGGTAGGAGGTATTTACCTAAGATGCCCATAATTGAGACTTTCAATTACTTACTGTCTACTTGAAACCATTATATACAAGCAAAGCACCAAACTTCTATCCTTACCTACTCCTGGTCCTCATCTCTTCCTGGAGAGAGAATCTTTGTGTAAACGTGTTTTGTTCCCTTCTTTCATTTTTTTCACAAGCAGCAATTCAATCATTTTCCTTGTATCTTGTTTAGGCAATTGAAAATTCACAAATAGTATTAAAAATTTCTCTTCTTTGAAATATAAATAACTTGACACCCTCTGTTAACTTTTTCAATTCTCCAAAAATTGAGGAAACAGTAAGGGATTAGTTTCCTAAAACTTAATGCTAAGCAACAGTGTTTTGGCTGAGACAAGATTATCTGAAGTGATAATTAATTGGTTACATCTCTATGTTTTGATTCAGGAAAAAAATATAAAAACGGAGAAATTTGAAATTTATTATTCTTGGATGAAAGCATGCCAAGGGTCATTAGAAGGTGTTGTAAAGGTACATGTCTTGATTTTCAAAGGAAGTGATTGAAGATTTGTTTAGAAGTGCAGCCTTGAGTTAAGAGAGCTTTACCCCAGCATTCTCTCAGTCCAGAAACACAGGAAATTCTGTAGCCTCAATTTGAAGATATTTCTAGAGAATAGCGTTCTTTAAGGCAAAACTTAAGTTTGTGAGTAAACCTTCAGTTGGGACCCAGAACTCTTTTTCAGAGAGCTTTCAAATGCGAGCTGGTTTGACTGAACATGTGGGGAGTTCCAGAAATGACATTCTTATTGGTATTTCCTTAAAGTAATATCCAATGTAATTGTTCCAAGGTTGTTGAATGTTGAGAAGGGAAGAAAGCTTATCTATTTAGGGGCTTATTCTGACTTTACCAAGCAAGATACCATACATATTGTTATTTCTACATTTCTCATTGTTCTTCAAAAGTCAAATCACAAATGTTAATTCAATGTTTACTGTATATATTTAATAACTGTGACAGAGGTTCTGGTGAAGAAATAGATAACAAGCCCCTCCTTTCCTTACACTAAAACCATTGCATCTTTCTCACTTTTCTGACCTCGCTCTCTTGATCACCCTCACATTTGTTACTTGTGAATTCTTACTTCTCCTGCAAAACTTCAACTTCAATTTCATCTTCTCTGACAGGTCTGCCTAGATTCAACCAAACTGACCTAACCCCGTTCTCCTCTGTGTTTCCAAAGAATTGTGTTCGGTTTGCACATTATAACATTTCAAATGGTATGTTTCCATGTTCTATGTCTACTAGGTTGAAAATCATGTCTGAATCAGCTCTGCAACTATCTCCAACATAAGGTCTCATTAAAAATTTGATGACTGTCTTGAGGAGCTTGTGGTCGATCATGGGGCAAATGTAAAACAACCACAAATCATAGCATGCAAAAATTAACTCATTAATTCGTTCAACAAATTTTTTATTAATCGCCTATTTTGGCCAGGGTATAGAAATGAATTAGACAGACTTGGGACCTGACTTCATAGAATTTAAAATTTGGGCTTAAAGATAGATAGTAAATAATGATTCGCACGAATGATTTATAAGAAGTGCGACAATGAAGAAGAGCAAGGTGCCAGGAGAACAAAGATTAAGCACAGGCAACAGCATGTCTGAAGGCCCTGGGGTGACAGGAAGTGTGATCCTTTGGAGAAAATGAGAGAGGACTGAGGTTTCTGGTTCAGGACTGGAAAGGAGAGACGGCGAGAGATCAGTTTGGGAAGCTAGGCAGAGGCCGGGTCACACAGGGACTTTAAAATCAGATTACAATGTCGGGAATATATTTTAAAATCAAAAGAAAACCATTCAAGAGTATCGAGCAGGACATTATTGAATTTATTTATTTAACAAAGATTATTCTAGCTGCAGATGAATATTGGAAGTGGGTAGATGTTAGTTGGGTAAATGATGATTGTACTAGTGTGATGACAGTTGCAACAGAGGTAAGTGGATGGATTTGAGAAACTTTTGGAAGCTAGAATCCACAATGTTTACAGATTATTTGGATTTGCGCATATGTACGTGTGTGTGCACATGCTTGTGTGGTTTATGGTATAGGGTGAGTGCTGGGAGCATGAGGGAGAAGAAAATATCAAAGATGACATCCAGGTTTCTTAATAGAGTATGCTTCTAAATGTTTATGTGGACAAATTTAAGAAATGGAAGACTACCAACCCCAGCCTCCGTCACCAATCTCCAGCCTGAAATCCCATTGGGTCTTTATAGAGTACTTAAATGTTTCCTATAAAAAAGGCAAAAGACCCTGATGGTGGTGGTATGTAACTTTTTAAAACATTAAAAATTATTTTTCAAATATAGTCTACATGCAATATCATATTCTTTGCAGGTGTACAACACAGTAAAACATTTTTAGTAAAGATCATTGAGATTCTAACTTCTGGCTAAGAACGGAATGCATGAGCCCTGGCCAGGGAGGGGCTCTCCCGGTGGCCGGAAGAGAAGGGCACAGGCTTTTCTTGTTGGCAGATGTCGTAATGTTGCTGAGTGGAGAGATCCTAAAAAAGATATACTGTCTCCAGAGAAACGGAATCGGCAAGTGTGTGATTGCAATCATTCCCCTTTGCTTTCAGCTGAGCTCTTCACGTGAACATCATGACAATCTTCTTTCGCAAGCTTTAAAGAATCTAGTTGTTTCACTGTTTCCAATGTCTGATTTCCTACAACTTTCCCCGAATTATCCAGCTCATAAGCCTATAATATGTTTGTTACTCAGCACCTCTTGCTAATTAATGTAGCACATTTTAAAACTGTTTCAAAAAGTTTTAGCTTTCTGCACCCCTCCCCCCATTTCCCGTCATCCCGCACTTTGCACTGAAAGTTAACCAGCTCACCTGATCAAATCGATGAATTCCTTCATAATTGCACTAGGTGGCAGTAGAGGAGCTCCTTCACTGCGGTTGAAAAAGCCTTCCGTGCACGGGGAATGTGTATGAAAAATGGTCAAGCTCCGCTTTTAAAGGCAGAGAGAAAATAAAAGAGGAAAAGCAACTCAGTGATCTAAACGCTGCTTCATCAGTTCAATCTGCTTGGTATTCATGTCACACATAGGAAAGGTTTTTCAAGCACACTTGTCTCTTGTTTAATGAAGTAAATGCATTTGTTTTCTTTTTAAGCCGTAAAATTAATTTCCATTAAAAAACTCCTATTTTTCCTCCCTGAAGTTCATTATTAAATTGGAGATATAGCTCTTCAGAGAAAAAAGGTTCGTGAGTATTATTACAGCATAGGAGTGCAGCACACCTTTTGAAATAACCTATTTAAAGGAATACAATAATCTACTGAAAACATTGACAATGGTATTAAAATACTTGCAAATATTTACAAAATATCAGTAATGTGTTATACTGCAAATGCCATAAAATAGAAAACATTAAGAAAGAAAATAGGATACCAGTTTCTTTAGAATAAATGATAACCCTTTCTTGCTGCTCACTCCTTCAGTTTTTAGTAGTTCAGTTTTTCCGCTGCCTTGAACTTCCTTATCCCTTTTGAACTATATAGTAAATGTAAGTCATTTAAAATTTTTTTTCTGTATGTGGTGTTGGGTTGTTTCCAGGTATTAGCTCATGCTAATTCTAATGTCCAAAGCAATGTTGTATTTATTTACCCGACAGTACATGTTTCTTATTAATCATGATATTATTATGAACTGATATTTGCATGTGTTATAGTTTACAGCATTCTTCTTCATATACATTATCTCATTTAATCTTTACAACAATGTAGGGATGATTATTACTCCCATTTTACAGATGAGAAATGGGAGGTTGTAAAAACTAAGTAACTCGTTGAAGGTCACACACTTTTTTCCCATACCAGTCAGGTAACGTGGCAATGTTGTAACGAGGTTTGACGGAGGTACATCTCACACAAGCGTGTGAGTACGCAATCATCACACTTAGGAACTACAAAAAGATTAGATAACACACATTTCAAATAACAGAACTTTGACATGAAGCTAGGGTTTATTTGAGTCTAAATCATAGGGTCTTTCCACTATCATTCACTGGCTCCCAGACAATTAGCATATTTAAATAATTATGTTCACTTACAAAAAACCAAAAACAGAACAGAGGCATATAAAGAAGAAAAAACAATGGTCCACTGTGCTGGCCCGTTGAAGACAGGGGAGGGCCATACTGCAGAGGGTCTTGTAAACCATGGAATAAAAACTGGTTTTAAAGGTGACAGAAAGCCACTGAAAGGCTTTAAACCGAGGCAGGACACGATTTGCCTTTTATAGAAAACAGCCCTGGTTACAGTGTGGGAAATGATTTGGTGCCCACAGGCGTGGCTGTGGGGAGGCTGGTTAGGCAGCTTTGTCAGTAGTTCAGGAGAAAGAGGCAGCTTTGGCTGGTGGCAAAGGGCGTCGTGAAAAATGGGCAGATTTGAGAGATATTCTGGAGTTAGAATGAACAAGTCTTCATGATTGACGGTACACTGGGGATAAGGGAAAGAGGAAGGTCAAGAATAAATTTTAAGATGGGCAGCTGGGTGGCTATGAAACCAAAAGGCAGATTCGGCTGTCTGCTATTGTTCCGGAAAAATGAAACGACCAGACACCGAGGGGTTAGGAGCACGATCTTTATTTATGTGCACGGACCCAGAGGAGACAGACTCCAAATTCTGAGCCCAGAACAATAGCCCCGCACTCCTTTTATGTTGGGTCAAGTGGGGAGGGTCTCAGGAGGAGTGGTATAGATTTGGTGCGAAGGGGCTTACAGAGGTGGGAGAGAAGCATTTACAGCATTAGTCAGGGTAAATGACATCTCAACACCTGCAGCGTTAGTCAGGGCAAATAACATTTCATCTTTGGTATCAGCCTTGATTCCCCCTACACTATGATGAGTCTACGATGACGAAAGCCATTGTGAGACAAGTGCTGGTGCAAAAGGGGTTTACTAAGGTGCCAGTGACCTGGGAGAATGGCAGACGCCCGCTCAAAGACCATCTCTTCTTCCTCCTCAAGACTGTGGTTCTTATAGGGATACGGAGGGCAGGGTTTTCTTTTATTTTATATTTTTTCCCTACCCAAGTATCTTGCTCGCTTTTGGCACACCAGGGCCCTATCCATTCATCTTTCCAGCTCTTGGGCGCTCAGTATTATAACCATCCCTCAGTGCCATCATGGCCAGTGGGGAAGACTCCCTCGTGCTTCCTGACTGTCTACCACCATGTGCAGAGGGGTTGCTGCAGGACCTGCCATCAGGAAGCCTGGAGATGCCCTGCAGCCCTCAGTCTGCCTCTGGCTGCTGGACATGGCACCACACATCTTGGGGAGCTGGTTGGCGTCCTCAGGGCACCTCTGGACACCAGAGCACCTGCATGCTCTGTGCGGCCTCCTTGTGGCCCACACCTCCCCAGGCCCGCCCTCCCAAGTGGCCAGCCCACCCTCACCCTGCTGCCGGCTGCGGGTTGCCAGCACTCCAACGTGTATCATAACAGTTAGAGGTGTTATTTACTAAAACAGAAAATATTGGTAGAACATCTGATTTTTCCTGAGATGTCGTTAGATTGCCATCTATTTAATCAATAAAAATCCTTGTTAATACAATTTCTTTTATAGGTTAAAATTACAGTTCAGGAAGGTTATGCTCTTGCCTGAAGTACTCTTCTTCCTGTCTTTCCCCATTTTACAAACTGATCTTAATCCATCTCCTCCAAGAAATCCCTTTTATTTTTCCTGCCGAGAATCTGTCCCTCCTTTGTTCTCCCGAGGCGCCACCTGCATACCTTTGGTTTAGCTGTTGTCACACTCTGATGCTAGTTTCGTGTTTGTATCAACAGCCTCAGTCAGACTGTAACCCTCTTGAATTACACTTGAATAAATATAGACTGAATAAATACTTGAATTAATGTATTTGAATTCCCACCTTCCTTCCATTTCACTGCAAGTAAGATGGTCTTCCTATTTAAAAAGGGAAACTTCGACATTATAAATAAGAAACTTAAGCCAAAAATGGAAAAAGGAGGGGATTAGGAGCCACATAGAGCTCTTATCTAAAATAATATAAATTCCAGCTGCAGACTGATTACTTTAGAGACCAGTGAAATCACTTTAGCTGTGATCTTACAACTATTAATAATAATCTTTTAGAAGTAATGTAGAATGTCAGTAGTCTCAAATGAATGTAAATGGAAGAAAGCCACAATTCCAATTAGGAAAGAATGGAATGTTCCACAAAGAATAAATCACTATTGTTTATTTAAATTGAAGAAATAATAAATTGACTAATTATCTTATTTATTTATTCTATGAAAATATATTGACTGCTGAGAATACAAAGATGCGTAAGAAGGGAGTCACAGCCTCTTGAAGGGCAACAGAGTCATGAAAAAAGATACGACGTGACCTGTGTTATAACAGAGGACATATATACTGTTATGGTAATGCAAATGGGAGAGAAATTAATTGTGTCAGAACATGTGGTCAGGGGAGTGACATTTCAGTTGCTCTTTAAATAATGAGTAGGAATTCACCAGTAATCAAATAGGAAAGAGCATCGCAAACATGCAGAAATGCATAATCAAGTCGTGGAAGAATGAAAATGCCTGCCTGAGTGGGTGGGGCAGAGGATGTATCCCAGAGAAAATGACCTGGGATGAGTCCCAAAAGGGTCTGGCCTAGGA